>CM040473.1:20611016-20641544 GCA_022758105.1 Pangasianodon gigas | reverse complement strand
TTTGTTTGTATGTTTTTAATTCCCTCGTTTATTTTCCCTCCCGAACAGGGATCGCTGCTCTTCCTGCCTCCACAGCTCTGGGCCCGCTGGCCGGCTCGCCCGTCCTCTCAGCTGCCAATAACCTCAGCGCCGCCGTGCCCGCCGCCGCCGGAGCCATTCAGTGACGCCGAGGGACCGATGACCTCTGACCTCTCGGTTTAGCCTGCAGGGGATGATGGGAAAAGTGTGTCCCTTCGTCTATCCCTCTGCCCTGCTCTTCCTGCTCCTCCCTCCTTTTCCCTCTCTTACGCCACACTCGTAAAAAAATTCACCTCAAGTTAAACAAACTCTCTACTTGTTTAACAGTTTACCTGAACCGTACAGACTACGTGTGTGTGTGTGTGTGTGTGTGTGATGATGTTAAGCACATTTTTTCCCACATGTTAGAAAGGAAAGGTGTGTGTGTGTGTGTGTCATGCTGATTTAGGATTAGCTTTATGCTAAAAAACTCAAACACGGCTAATCACAAATCAGGTTGTTGGGGTTGTTTGTTTTTTTTTCACCGACATGGAGCCAGTGATTTTTTATTTTATTGATTTCTTTTTTTTTTTTGTAGAACTTTAGTTCCACTAGTTTAATTGTTGAACCAGAAGAAAGTTTAAAAAATGATCATGTTCAGTGTTTACATTTTTCGTTCTTCACGCTGCTGAGCGTCAGTATCGCAACATCGGCAGTATTTTTCACTCCCGTCCACACACGTCCTTTTGTTTGTTTGTTTGTTTGTTTGTTTGTTGTGAGTGTATACCATTCCGCTGTCACACCTCTGAAGCTCCGAGAAGCTCCTCTGATACACACTCGGAGCTCTGACGTCTTTATTCTAGATTTTTTTTTTTTTTTTTCCTGGATAAAATGTAAAAATAAAGGAAATGTTGACTGGAAAAAAAAATTCAGATTAAATCCAAACACACATTTAAATCAATTATTTAACAAATCTGAGGAAATAAAGAATTAAAGTTGTTTTTATAGTTTATTAGGAGGCGAAGCGTCAAGTAGCTTTCATCAGGATCCTTCTTTTTCATCTTCTTATTTTTCTTCTTGTTCTTCTTTATCGTTGGTTTGTTTGTTTTTTTCTTTGTTTTTCTGTTTTTCTTTCTTCCTCCATTTTTTTTCATCTCACGTTTTCTTTTTCCCTTTTTTTGTTTTTTCTTTTTAGTTTTTTTTTCTCTTTCTTATTTTCCTTCGTTTTCTTCTTTCTTGGCTTTCCTTTGCTTCTTTTTGTACTTGTTTTTTTTTTTTTTTTTTTTTTTTTTTTTTTTTTTTTTTTTTTTTTTTTTTTTTTTTTTTTTTTTTTTTTTTTTTTTTTTTTTTTTTTTTTTTTTTTTTTTTTTTTTTTTTTTTTTTTTTTTTTTTTTTTTTTTTTTTTTTTTTTTTTTTTTTTTTTTTTTTTTTTTTTTTTTTTTTTTTTTTTTAATTTATGTTTTCTTCTTATTGTCATCTAGTTTTGCTTTACGTTTTTGGCCAAGAATTTTCATTCCGGTGTGTCACGTGTCCAAAAACGAGAAATTTTCTCCTTCCTTAGCACGAGCAGAGTCGTAGCATAAACACGTAACAAGATCCTAATCATCCGTTTCTTCGCGTACCGTCTGTTCTTTCCTCAACAATAAACAGCGATTATGCAAATAACTCAAATCCAGCATGATATATATATATATATTTTTATTTCCATGTTTGCAGCTCCGTGTCGGTGTAAAAGCTTTAGCGGTGAACTCGACTCCTCCTCGGTGGCCGTAGAGTTTTAATCGTCCTGGTGCTGTTACAACACTCGCCTCGTCCTCATGACCGTAACACACCACGCTGTTTTAAACGGAATAACGCGTGCGTTTAGAAACTGCAGGAACGTCACCTCTTCAACATGTGGAATGCTGGAAGGGGAAATGAATCAACATGGAGTGTTTACTGTGTACAATCAGTTCACAATGCAATATCATTTTTTTTTTTTTTTTAGTTTTTCTATTTTTTTTATTTTTTTTTTTTATGTTCCAAAACTTGCTGCTATCCTCCTCAGATCAGCTCTTAGTGGATTTAATTCTTTATTTTTTTATTTTAAAGGCAGAAAAATCATTTCATTTCCCAAAAGTATTAATTCCGTGTCAGTAACCAGTCCTCCTCCTCCTCCTTCTTCTTCTCAGCCGGGCGAAGCTTCACTCTGATTGGTTGATGGAGAGTACTGGATAACCAATCAGTGGGTTTTCTCTTAATTTATACATTTGAATAAAAAAGAACCGGTTCAGAGCGCACATCCGCCTTTTTTAACGTTGAAATAATGAAAGTTTTGTTTGTTTGTCACCGGTACACGCCTGTTTATGGAAGAAAATCTCGAGACTTTCAGAAACGTTCCTCGTGAAGATGATTTTCCTGAGACTTTTGTAAATTTAAGCCAACGGAAAAAATGCGGATATCGCGCAAGTTGTGTAGAAAAGAATCACGTAAAAATTGTGTAGATAGTTTACGATAAACTGTGACACGGTCAGTAACAACGCACCGAAGTCCTAAAAGGTTTCCTCTTCACGCAGACTGTTCACGCTATAATACAAATTACACCCATGATTCATAACGAGAATTTTTATTTATTTATTTTTTTCTGTATTGCGATTTTTTGCTGTTCTCCCCCTCCAGCGCATCATAAAGATCTTTACTCTTTGTTTGTTTGTTTGTTTTAATTAAACTGCAGGCGTTTATCCACGATGTAAATCCGATACACACTCACACACACATCCTCTCACTCACGGTTGTACATATGTCTCTGTCCTCATGTAGAGCTGTAGTGTTTCAGGATATTTGTGTAAATAAACGTGTTTTATTTATCGCATGTGTACATTTTTTTCTTTAATGTCCTTAAATACTTTTTGAGATAGACTTCAGGAAAAAAAAATTAGCGTCTTTAGCTCATGTCTTGCTTTAGAGCAGCTCGTACCTCTGATTTTACAATTCAGTTTTACAGAAGATTTAATTTTAACGTTTAAACTTAAAACCTGGTTTTTAAAGCTTGTTTAATCAAAACATTTTAAAGTATATTTTATTTTAACGTTTAATCTAAAAACGTTTAATTTTAACATTTTATTACAAAGTGTGTTAAATTTAACATTTAATTTTTAAATGTTTAATTTTAAAATTTAGTTTTAAAGCATCCTTAGTTATAATTTTTAACTTTAAAGCATCTTTTAAATTTTTACTTTTAATCTAAATGATGCTTGATTTTAACGTTTAATTTTAAAGCATGTTTAATTTAACATTTAGTTTTAAACATTTAATTTTAGCATTTAACTTTTTAAAGCGTTTTTAATTTTTAATGTTTAACTTTAAAGCGTGTTTAATTTTAGCATTTTATTTTAAATCGTTTGTTTAATTTTAACATTTAATATTAAGGTGTGTTTTTAAATTGTGTTTCATTTTAAACTTTGATTTTAAAGCATTTTAATTTTAACATTTAATTTAAATGCATGTTTAATTTTAATGTTTAATTTTAATTTAATTTTAAAGTAGTTTTAATTTTAATATTTATAATATCATTTCATTTTAAAGCACTTTGCAACATTATAAAATTATTGTGATGTGACTATTTGCTAAAGGTGCAAAACAGTCTGGAATATGTTCAATCTTTTTTATTTAACATTTAAAAAAAATAATTGAACAAAAAAAAAGGAGGGAAAAAAATTAAACAGCTGGTAAACAGATCAAGACCGATAAAGCTGCATCATGAACTTTATTACAATAAAAACTTCAAAGATTTTCTGTCAACACGTTCCACATGATTATCACCTCGTTATCATCGCAGCTCATTTTATTACATTAAAATAAAACTTCAGGTTTTTGAACGTTATATCGATGAACTCGTCCAGGAGACTCTCTGATATCCGGGTGAAAATCTTCTTCTCTGGAAAACACTGCAGAATTCTTCTCTGTGAGGAAATCTGTACGAAAAAAACTCCGTTTTAATTACGTAGCATTTTTCATAAACCGTGAGCTGTAAGAATTTTACCTACAAGTCTCAAAAAATTAATTTTAAACAACGTAAAATCTTTCTTTCTGTAGCTCTAAGGAAACAAATTGAATTATTATAATCGATAAAATTACGCCATCGCTACTGGCGATGTCAATTTTTAAAAATTTAAGGTGAAAGTACAAAAGTGTATTATTGCCTGATCGTAGCTAAAAATAAAAAACTGGTTTTAATTACACAATATAATACATATAGCTACATTTTTAGCACTTGACTGGTTACTAACATTAAAAAAATGCCCACTGCTGGAGAGGTAACGTTAGCCGAGCTAATCAGTAAGCTAGTTAACGTTAGCACGGTGCTGTTTCTAAGTTGCGCGACTATTGTATTTTATGCTAAGCATACAAACCACCAAGCTAAAGATGGTTAAATACAGGCTTGTTGTGATGTCATGTGATCCAGTAATGCAATCGTTTGATCAAGTTTAAAGATGTAAATAATTCAGTTAGCTAGTTTTTTTTTCTATTATGCAACAGCTAGCATTCGGAGAGAGTGAAAGCTAACAAGACGCAAGAGGTCAGCTGCGTAAACTTCTATTAAACTGTAAGATTATATAGTTGTACACAGGAAGCCTGTCCAAATATTTAAATAAAAAAAAATCTAAATAGATATAATACATTTTTCCAAATTGGTACCAAAATTGAGCTTTTTTTTTTTTTTTTTTAAAGAATTTATTTATTTATTATTTACATTCAGACAATTAAAAAAAAAAATTGTTAGCGTGATCCGACCGTCTTTGGCACAGCTCCCTGTCGATGTCCTGCAGCGCTTTGCCTTTAGTCTCTGGTAGAAGGAGGTAGATAAAAACAACGGCTGCTACCGTGATCACGCCGTACGCGAAGAACGTTCCGGAAAGACCCATCACATCTGAGGGAGAGAAATAAAAAAAAAACAAATCCTGTCTATTAGCATAAAAGCAGAGCTGGATTAGCATTGTGCGTGTTCTATTAACTCGGGATTAGTATACGCGCCTATCACGTTGAGGAAGGAGAAGGTGACGATCAGGTTGGCCGTCCAGTTAAAGCAGCTGCTGAAGGCAAACGCTCGTCCTCGCACATCTGCTGGGAAAATTTCACTCAGCACGACCCATGTCACTTAAAAAAAAATAAAATAAAATAACAACCCTCATTAGAAATACTCTGATAACCAAAAACCACAAACTTGTTATCGTGGAAAAAAGTCTGTATCAGTCAGAAGGATTAGATCAAAAACAAGAACCGGATCTTTACGTTCTAGCTTAGAAACTGGACCGAACATCTGTCCATCAAATGTTATTTTATTAGTGAAAGCAATCCCATAATTCACCAGACGACGAGTTACATAAAAAATAGTTCTAATACGTTATCGTTTCTATAGTAACAGCTCGTTCACAGGGATGTGTACGGTTTACGCAACACTAAAAACAAAACACTAATTAAAAAAAAAAAAAACGTGTAATCGCTGATAGGGTGAAGATTTCTGTAATATACTGTATGTAACATTTATGGAAGGAGTCTCCAGTGTCAGCGCTTTGTAACAGTAAAGCTGTAACGTTAAGTTTTCCGACATCTTCAGGACAGAGGAGTTTACGCTTCTTTGCGGTTTCTCAGTAACATGACAAGCTGCCATTTTTTATTTTTTAACTTTTTTATTGACATCTTATTAACGTCAAGAGAGATTAAAAAAAAAAAAAGAGGCTGGTGAGGGAACGATTGTTTATCGCTGCTATAACGTAAGTGAGAACAGGAACTAACTTCTTTCTCGGATGTTCCACAACATCAAACATAACTATAGATGGATAAAAATTATGTCGTTCTTCGATAAATAAACATGGAAAGATCTGCTGTAGCGTAAATTAGCGTTATTGTAGCGATAGTGACTGGATAAGACAACGTACATACGCTGCGTTCAGAAATGGTCTTGATTCCACAAAAACAGTCCACTTTTGTGCGTTCACAACTTCAGAAATCGTTTTAATTGCCATCTAGATGTTTCCCAGTATGGTAGAACTCGGGGAAATTAGCATTCATTGCTAAGTGTAATTTAATCGTACAAAGTCTTTCCTTAGTAATTTACCAAAACATGTTAATGTTCCTGACTTTTTTTTTTTTATCTGTCAGCATGCCTTTACATTGTCAATATTAAACACATAACAGCTACAGACTAGCTAACTAAACCATTATCCTCGGACGTTAGCTAGCTTGACCTCAGTCGTTGCCTAGCGACAGTGCTCTCACAACTTTAACCGCTTGAACGGCAAAAGAATCGAGCATCTGAGTTTTCATATTGAGAGGAAACGATACAGAACAACAGCAACGCTAACATGACCAACAGTAAACTAGACTAGCTGTTACGTTTCTATCCTTTTTTTAGAGCAATAAACAATGTTGTCAATTTTTGTTATAACACAAGCAGAATTCCACGTACTTGGACCGAAGCCCATGGAGAAGGCGGCGACAACAGCCATCATGCAGAACAGAATAATCCAATTAAACTTTCCTGCGTCATGAGGAAGTGCAGTCGCATCCAAACGTCCAGCGCTAACGGTGTTATTTCCAGTCTCAGGTAACACGGTGTTGTTTAAACGAGAGCTGCAGTGTCTCACCGTATCAAACTCCGAATGTCTGCTCAGGAATCCAATAATCATCAAACCGACAGCCATGACAGAGCATCCGCCAATCAGAAGCGGCCTCCGTCCGACTTTATCCGCGCAGAACATCGCCGCTAATGTTGCGATGACTTTAATGACCCCGAGGCCGAGCGACGCCAACACGGCAGATGCGTCGCTCTCGAATCCCACAGACTGAAAGACGGTGGAGGCGTAGAAGAGCACGTTGGGCTGACCCGTGAACTGCTGGAACACGACCAGCCCGAGACCGATCGCAGTCCTGGTGCGCATGTTATCCCGGCGCTGAAACAGATTTACGATTGTGTACGCCTTCTCGTGCGTTCGTGCCCCATTTAAAGTCCCGTTTTCACCGCTCTCGTTCAGGAGCTGTATGATCGGCGTGTGCTGAGAAGGCAGAACCCAAATCGAAACCAACTGCGCCAGTGACGGCGCGACGGCCAACCCGAACATGTACCTCCATCCGTCCTGAGCTCCAGATAAGACGTAGTTGACTGCGTACGCGAACAAAATCCCAACCGTGACACCGACTTCGTACAGAGTGACCATCAGACCTCTGCGTTCAGGCGAAACCATCTCGGAGACGAAGATGCAGCAGGACATTGAGGATACGCACATGGAGAAGCCCACCATGACACGGCCAGAGATTAGCATCGGAAACGAGACGCTAGCGCTCAGGATCAGGCTCCCGCCAATGATCAGAAGGTTACTGAGCAAGATGGACATCCTCCTGCCGTGACGGTCGATCAGCCAGCCGCCGATAACAGAAGCCAGAACGGCTCCGATGAGGAGGGAGCTGACCACGGCCTCCTGCTGGACACAGCTCAGCTGGAACTGGACCTGGAGCTGCAGCAGAGCGCCGGAGATGATTCCGAGCTCGTAGCCGAACACCAGACCTC
This sequence comes from Pangasianodon gigas, assembly GCA_022758105.1. Lineage (NCBI taxonomy): Eukaryota > Metazoa > Chordata > Actinopteri > Siluriformes > Pangasiidae > Pangasianodon > Pangasianodon gigas. The sequence continues at coordinate 20,634,001 of CM040473.1, read as the reverse complement.
CGAGAGTTGATACGGCAGCGGCGACAGCTACAACAGAGCAACCTGAGGGAAAGAGAGATGGTTTTTATTAGCGCTGTTTGTAAATTATAGCCACAAAATCTCAAACTAGGTGATGTTATCTGAAATGCTATTCCATATAAAGCTCACTTTAGTCATCGCTTGTGTTTAGAAGCATCTGCATTTGACCAATCAGTGATGATTAGCACAGCAAGCTCCACCCCAATAGTTCCTTTTTCTGACTAAAAAGTTTCCTGCAACTAAACTAAAATCATTTCTGGTTCCTACTGGAGCTATTTTCCTAAAATCAATGAATTTCTTAATAAAGTGATTGTAGAAATGCGGCAAAAGTTCCTAAGTTCCTGAAAAGGTTCCTTTGGTGGAAATGTACCTACAAGTTCCTGAGTTATTTGGTGAAAACCTGCCTAAAGTTCTTAAGTTCCTGAAAATGTTCCTTTGGTGGAAAGGTGCCTGAAGTTCCTGTAAAACATCTTGCAGTGGAAAGACACCTACAGTTCCCAAGTTCCTGCAGTCAAAATGTACCTAAAGTGCTAGAAGTGTTTTTTGTTTGTTTGTTTGTTTGTTTGTTTGTGGTATAAACATTCCTCCAGTTCCTGAGTTCCAGAAAAGGTTACTGCAATCCAAATGTACCTAGAGTTTCTGAGTTCCTGAAAATGTTCTTCAGGTGGAAATGTGCCTAAAGTTCCTGAAAATGTTCTTGAGATGCCTACAGTTCCTAAGTTTTTGGAAAAGTTACTGGGTTGGAAATGTGCCAAAGGTTCTTGAGTTTCTAAAAATGTTCTTCTAGTTGAAACATGCCAATGTCTAGTGGAAACGTCAAAAATGTACAAGTTCCTGAAAAGTTCTTGTGATGTAAACACACATACAGTGCCTGTGTTCCTGAAAACGTTCCTGCTGTAGAAATGTACCTACAGATGCCAAGTTCCTAAAAAGGTTCCTGTGATGGAAATGTGTCTAAAGTTCCTGAGTTTCTGAAAAAGTTCCACCTGGTTCCTCACCTGTAAGCTGATTTGTAATTTTCTGTCATTGCAGAATTCTGTGTTACTGTAAAGGCTACGCTCTCCACAGCCAGATCTCTGAAGGAGCTGAACATCTCTCAGGGTTTGCAGGAGTGTTTTAGTGTCACACAATCACCACATCTTATACAAACAGCGAAAAGCATCACAGTGTAACGCAGTGAAAACGTCTTCACAGAGCCTCCAGGTTTCTCCACCAGTTATTCAGTTAAACAGAGCAGAATACAGATAAAAACCTCAGCGTGCGAGTTGTTTGTGCAGTTTATTTGAACTTTAATCCGATTTTGTCCTTGAACTTGAGCTGCGTTTACAGCTGAACTTAAACCCACAGCCACTACTGCTGAACAAACAATCACAGAAAGTCTAATGGTTTCCACTACAAATACCATTACAAACCATCAGCTAACCATTAAAACCATTACTGGCCCTTAATGGTATCCACTAGACATAACATGCCATCAATAGAAGGCAACAAATTACCAGTAGAGACCCACAGGGACCATTAGAGCTTCTATTAAAACCAATACAATTCCCATTATAACCATTAAAACCATTACAAATTCTATTATAACCATTATAACCATTAAAACCATTACAATTCCCATTATAACCATTAAAACCATTACAAATTCTATCATAACCATTAAAACCATTACAATTCCCATTATAACCATTAAAACCATTACAAATTCTATCATAACCATTATAACCATTAAAACCATTACAATTCCCATTATAACCATTAAAACCATTACAAATTCTATCATAACCATTAAAACCATTACAAATTCCCATTATAACCATTAAAACCATTACAAATTCTATCATAACCATTAAAATCATTACAATTCCCATTATAACCATTAAAACCATTACAAATTCTATTATAACCATTAAAACCATTACAATTCCTGTTATAACCATTAAAACCATTACAATTCCCATTATAACCATTAAAACCATTACAAATTCCCATTATAACCATTAAAATCCTTTACAAATTCTATTATAACCATTAAAACCATTACAAATTCTATTATAACCATTAAAACCCTTTACAAATTCTATTATAACCATTAAAACCATTACAAATTCTATTATAACCATTAAAACCAATACAAATACCATTACAAACAATCAGCTAACCATTAAAACCATGCCACTGGCCCTTAATGGTATCCACTAGACATAACATGTCACCAATAGAAGGCAACAAATTACCAGTAGAGACCCACAGGGACCATTAGAGCTTCCATTAAAATCATTACAATTCCCATTATAACCATTAAAACCATTACAATTCCCATTATAACCATTAAAACCATTACAAATTCTAATATAACCATTAAAACCATTACAAATTCTAATATAACCATTAAAACCATTACAAATTCCCATTATAACCATTAAAACCATTACAATTCCCATTATAACCATTAAAACCAATACAATCCCCATTATAACCATTAAAACCATTACAAATTCTATTATAACCATTAAAACCAATACAAATTCTATTATAACCATTAAAACCAATACAATTCCCATTATAACCATTAAAACCATTACAAATTCTATTATAACCATTAAAACCATTACAAATTCTATTATAACCATTAAAACCATTACAAATTCCCATTATAACCATTAAAACCCTTTACAAATACCATTACAAACAATCAGCTAACCATTAAAACCTTTACTGGCCCTTAATGGTATCTACTAGACATAAAATGCCACCAATAGAAGGCAACAAATTACCAGTAGAGACCCACAGTGACCATTAGAGCTTCCATTAAAACCATTACAAATTCTATTATAACCATTAAAACCATTACAATTCCCTTTATAACCATTAAAACCATTACAAATTCTATTATAACCATTAAAACCATTACAAATTCTGTCATAACCATTAAAACCATTACAATCCCTCAAAGTCTCCTGAGGACAATTTCATTATTTTGTACCAAAATATTAGGCTTAAAATCTATCGTACACATGCTCCATTTTTACTTACAATAACAATAACATTAATAATAATAAATAATAAATAATAAATGTTTCTGGTCGCATCAGACACAGAAGTGGACGTTGGAGGAGATCAGACTCACTCACCCATGTTGGTTTTGTGTTCAGGAGCTTCAGAGCTTCATGGCACTTGATTAAATCCGCAGCAGGGTTTCATTCAGAAGAACAACAGACCTGCAAACCCAGAACCCATCATTAATCCCAGTGTTCCACTAACAACAGGTTGCGCTGCTTTTGATGCTTTTGCTGGTTGAGCTCCTATCAGCCGTAACCATGGCAACCCTCATTGTTGATGCTCCTGATTTAATCCCACTTCAGGTTCCTGAAGGGAAAAAAAGCCTGACTAATTACCATTAGAAGAAGCGTACAGGCTAATATTAGGTCCTGCTTAGCATTGTTTGCTAACCGTCTGGTTTTGTCATCTTCTTAAGACATAAACACACATTTACACGCGTCACAAACTTCACAAACTTTAATCTCAGTTAATTGCATGAGCAATCAGACTTATTATGTCATGATTAGCAAAACCATCTCCTTGCTAATTCCTGCATTTTTGAGGTTTTGGTCAATAAAAGTAAGTTTTAATCTTAACATTATGTGATTGATTGTATGATGATGTATCTAACGTTGTTTTTTCACCATATTTTAGAAATTACACCAAAAAAAAAAAAAGGTTTTATTTAATTAGTAATGTAGCATCCCATATTTGTAAAAACGTCAAGCAAAAAAATGTAAACTGATTTAGCTCCATAGTTTATAGCTCTGTCTGGATAAATATAAATGAAAAAAAAAAAACAACTAAATAACTCTTAGTTTTATGAAGTTAAAACAACTTTTTCAGGAAAAAAAAACACTTTTGTGTTAAAAAAAATTATGTCTTTGAACATTCTTTTGTTTTTTACATATTTTATAAAATTGTAAAATGTTTTCGCATTCACATTATATTTTAAATTATGTATTCTTTTTACGAAAACGTGTTTCACAAGTCTATCACACAGATTATAATAAAATTCTAATAAAATGACACATTATTTCACATGTAAAAGCCTGAAAGGTGTTTGTTTTCCTCCTGGAATGAGGATTTCTTCAATAAAACACTACTTTTGTATGATGTTATTTCTGTAAGAAGTTCAGTTTGTACATATTTGTTATAAAAGTCTCAAACAAGTTCATATTTTAGTTTCACAGATTATTGTTCAGCACTAAAGTGATTAATAATAATAATAATAATAATAATAATAATAATAATAATAATCTCATGAAAGTGGAAAGACCATTTCATTAAAGCTTTAAAGTTTAAACTTCAGCAGTCTGCAGATTTTTAGCTCCAAATCCACAAAACCAGCCTGAAGTATAACTTTGTGAAAAGATGAATAAAATCTGTTAATCTTCACCCAGACAGTTTCTGCTGCTCAGACCTGCATTTGTACCTTAATCCAGTGGTTTTATTTTAGATGAAACTCGGTGTTGAGCTTCATCAGATCCGGCAGCAGCAGCTGGAGAGAAAAACACACCGCTTCTTCTTCTTCTTCTTCTTCTTCTTCTTCTGTTTAATGAATAAATAAAAGATTGATTTAATTTTATTCTGTATTAATCAACACTTCTCTGCGCTGTTCACTCTCCATGATGTGCGACATCACAAAAACAAACAAGATTCAGTCCTTAAAATATAAAAAAAAAAATCCTTTTCAAACTTTCCTTCATCATTCCTCAGCACAGCCAGGGCTGTAGATGTTGGTTGGTTGCCAGATTGAGTCAGTTTAAACTCCTCTCTCTGTGTTTCACTCACATTGGAGACTAAAACTAGTATGTAAACGTGTTTATTTATTAGAATTTGTGTTGAACGGGTTTGATCTCCACGTGAACGCGGGTTTGATCTCCACGTGAACGCGCATTCTGCATGCTGAACCACTCAGGTTTAACATTTATTTTATAATCAAACAGTCTGATAGGAGTCTCACAAACTTTCTCCTTGAAACCAGGCCTGGAAATTCAGGAAAATTCTGAAAATCCTTGAATTACATTATAAAGGATGTTGTTAAGCTGTAAAATAATCTGTAAAATGTGAATGTGAGATGGTTTTAAAACAGGATGTAGTGTTTAAAATCCTCAATCTGGCAACCCTGTTTACGTGGCACACATACTGACCCCAAATATATATAAATAAAGCTCGAATTACAAAGAAATTATAATTTTATTTCTCTCTCTCTCTCTCTCTCTCTCTCTCTCTCTCTCTCACACACACACACACACACACACAGCGCTGAGTTTGTGAAAATGCATTTGATCTTTTTTATTTTAAAAATAAAAATATTTTGTAAAAAAAAAATATTCTGTGGGTGAAGTGGTATTTGGAGAGATTTACTGTTAAATAAAAAAGAGAAAATAATATTATGATATTAGGAATGAAGAGGATTGATATTTACATATTTAAATATTTATATAGAGGCTTGATATTTACATATTTAAATATTTATATAGAGGATTGATATTTACATATATAAATATTTACAAAATATTTAAATTATAGAAAGCATTAACAGGGGTGTTTTTTATTTTGAAAAACTTCATTTAAATTTGGTAAATAAATCTGCCTTCTCTACTACTACTGAATAATAATAATAATAATAATAATAATAATAATAATAATAATAATAAATTTGTATTTTTAATAATCAAGCTACATATATTTTGTAATTATTTTATTTGTATATCAGAATTATTTTATAATAATAAAGTAGGATTTTTAGACATAATGTATGCTTTTTTAAAAAATTCCTTTTTTATTTATATTTTATTTTCAATACATTTTGGCATCTTTTTGACGTATGACGCTGAAGTTCACGTAAGCGCGTGTCAGCCGTCACGTTTGACCCGGAAGTGAACAGGAGAGGTGTCATGGCGGAGGCGGATGGTGTGAGCGCGCGGTCGGTGCCGCCGTATCTGCGCGAGGCCGAGCTGATCAAACAGGGCGCGGAGGCGCGCGTGTACCGGATCCGGTTTTTAGGGAAGAGCGCTATAGTGAAGGAGCGCTTCCCCAAACGGTACCGACACCACGTGCTGGATGAGAAGCTCACGCGCCGCCGGACGGCTCAAGAGGTCCGGTCCATCCTGCGCTGCCGGAAAGCGGGTCGGTACTGTCGCACAGAGCTCATAATAACGACAGTGCAGAGCAGTTTACACCACAGCGCTGCTCAGTTCTGGACTCTGATTGGTCAGAAGGTGTTGATTAGTTTTCTAGAACAGCAGCTCTGACAATAGTGCAGCTTTATATTAATGCACTTGATCTAATATATTATCGTTTCCATAGCAACAGCTCAGTCACAGGGACGTGTACAGCGAACGCTCCACATTAAACTCATTAAAGAAACAACCCAAAGTTGATTATTTTACTACAACAGAACGTCCCCAAGTGTTTTATTCCTCTTATAACACAGCAAGAGAGCTGTGTTTATTTTTATCCATTTACGATTACATTTAATGTCAGCGAAACATGTTAGTTCCTGTTCTCACTTACGTTATAGCAGCTATAAACAGTCGCTTCTTCACCAGCGTCTCTTTTTTCTCTCTCTTGAAGTTAATAAGACAAAAAAAAAACCTGCAGCCTGTTACGCATTTTACCGAGAAACCACAAAGAAGCGTAAACTCCTCTGTCCTGAAGATGTCGGAAAACGTAAAGTTACAGCTTTACCTCTGACTGTTACAAAGCGCTGACACTGGAGACTCCTTCCATCAATGCTAAACAAACATCTTACAGAAATTTTTCCCACATCAACGATTACACACGTTTTTTAATCCGTTTATGTGGAGTGTCCCTGTGAAAGAGCCGTTGCTATAGAAACGATAATGTATCAGAACGAGCGCATTAATATAAAGCTGCGCTACTGTCAGAGCTGCTGTTATAGAGAATTAATCAACACCTTCTGACCAATCAGGATCCAGAACTGAGCAGCGCTGTGGAATAAAATACAGCATGGTTTGGTATTGAGGTTATAGATTGGTTATGATGTACGTCACATGCTGGTGTGTATGAAATGAAGGTTGTGGTCATCAGTGCAGTCGTCTGTGCAGGTATCGCAGCTCCGGTCGTCTACTTCGTCGATCTCAGCACCAACTGCATTTTCCTGGAGGAGATCGCCGACTCGATCACGGTGCGCGAGCACATCGCGGCCGCTCAGGCGTCCGGACAATCCGTCGAGTCTCTGCACCACCTCGCCGAGAAGATGGGCCGAGTCCTGGCCAAGATGCACGACGAGGACGTGATTCACGGAGACCTCACCACCTCCAACATGCTGCTGAAGCCCGAGCGCTCCGGAGACCTGCCGCTGCTGCTCATCGACTTCGGCCTGAGCTTCGTCTCCGCTTTAGCCGAGGATAAAGGCGTCGATCTGTACGTGCTGGAGAAAGCTTTCCTCAGCACGCATCCAAACACAGAGACTCTGTTCCAGAAACTTCTGCAGAGTTACACCGCTGCGTCCAAAAAAGCTCCAGCGGTGATTAAAAAACTGGACGAGGTCAGACTCCGAGGGAGGAAACGGTCCATGGTGGGATAAAAGAAAGAAAACTTCACAAAGCAGTAATGCACTCTGCTGTGGTCATGTGACTGCTTTTATAAATAAAGATCTTTTCTTTTTTTTTTTTTTTTTTGGATGTTGAATGAAAGTTGTCTTCTATTTTTTTTCTGCGTTTTGTACAGTGAGTGTTTGAAAGGTGCTAAATTAAATGCTTAGTTTTTAGATTTACTAACACTTCCTTAACGAGCAGGAGGCAAGCTAATGAATATTAATGAGCACCTGAATCTCGGGTTAATGAATATTAATGAGCACCTGAATCTCGGGTTAATGAATATTAATGAGCACCTGAATCTCGGGTTAATGAATATTAATGAGCACCTGAATCTCGGGTTAATGAATATTAATGACAAGAAGGCGGAGTCTCTCTGCAAGTCAGAAAAGACACTGGAATATTTTATTAAACATATATAGACATGATTTTTAGAGTTAAAACCACTTGAGATGGAAGAATACAAAAATGTCTGATGTATATAATTTATATTTCTATCTCTGAACTCCGCCCACTTCAGCTGAGCTGCTTGAAACTGATTATTTTTTTCCTCAGTGCTCCGCCTTTTCCTCACAGACACAACAGCGTGATAAATAGTGACAGTGTACAAGATTTTATGTCAGAGTCGTTCTCAGATACGATCTTTCTGAAGCCGTATGGACTGGTCCATCCTGCGCTGCCGGAAAGCGGGTCGGTACTGTCGCACAGAGCTCATAATAACGACAGTGCAGAGCAGTTTACACCACAGCGCTGCTCAGTTCTGGACTCTGATTGGTCAGAAGGTGTTGATTAGTTTTCTAGAACAGCAGCTCTGACAGTAGTGCAGCTTTATATTAATGCACTTGATCTAATATATTATCGTTTCCATAGCAACAGCTCAGTCATAGGGACGTGTACAGCGAACGCTCCACATTAAACTCATTAAAGAAACAACCCAAAGTTGATTATTTTACTACAACAGAACGTCCCCAAGTGTTTTATTCCTCTTATAACACAGCAATTTGCAGACGATTAAAATTTTTGTTGTTTATTTTTTTATCCATTTATGATTACATTTAATGTCAGTTACACTTCTCACTTACGTTATAGCAGCTATAAACAGTCGTTCCCTCACCAGCTGCTCTTTTTTCTCTCTCGTGAAGTTAATAAGACAAAAAAAAAGAACGTAGCATGTTACCAAGAAACCGTAAAGAAGCGTAAACTCCTCTGTTCTGAAGATGTCGGAAAACTTAAAGTTACAGCTTTACCTCTGACTGTTACAAAGCGCTGACACTGGAGACTCCTTCCATAAATGTTTAATAAACATCTCCTTACAGAAAACTTCACCACATCAACGATTACACACGTTTTGGTGTGTTTTCCGTGTGGAGGTGTGATCATCACCGGAGGTTTTTATCTCTGAGGTTTTAGTCACTTCCTGCTCCATTTCCACTGTGAAATTTTTTTTAGACAGCAGAATAAAAAATGAGATTTCACTGAAGGGGAAGAAGGCATTCTGGTATTTCATGATGGATCGCTGCGGGTGAAGTTACACGGTGACATTTTTGTTCGTGTTGGTTCATGTCGAGCTTATCTCAAATAAACGCCGGTGTATCTCAAATAAACACAGTGAGGCCAGTGTAAGTTTGAAGGCTTCGCGGCGTTTTGTCTGTTGCTGTTCTGTCGTTTTGCGCCTCTGAGCTTGAATGTAAAAGCTTTGAAACTTCAGTAAGTTTCTCTCTTCGACAGAATAAAATCCCTGAGCTGAATTAAACCGTTTCAACACTAATGAATGTTTAAACCAAAGAATATTTAAAAGACATGAATAATTAGTTCTGAAGGCTGAGATGTGATTTTACTCATATGGAGGAGAAAATCACCATAAAAATACACTAAAACAGAAAAAAGCAAATCACTCTGGCCACAATTTATAAAAAAGCAACTTGAACAACATTGTCCGATAAAGAGTCGTTTACAAATACTGTTAAATAAAGAACTCGAAAGGCTTTGGTATGGAAATTATTCACAAAAAATTATTTACAGTGTATTTACAGTGTTGTTTGTGCCTGAATTAAACAAATAAAAAAGCAAGTATGAAATAAATAAAAATATTAATTAGTGTAAATATACGAGTCAGTTGCATGACAGGGAAAAAGGTGTATAATTACACATTGTCTAAGTATTATGAAGAATACAATTATTACTTAAACCAATATAATTTTTTATTTGACTATTACAGATCAGATAAAAGAAATGAAAGAGGAATTTGAAAGAGCTGTTGGTCTAGTAAAAAGTCATGATGAAATAAAAAAAAAAAAAAAAAAAAAAGACCTGGAATAATTAAAGAAGGACTTCATTTTAAAAAAATTATACTGCATTATAATTAAAAGACTTTTTTTTACATTAGAATTTATTGATTTGGTTTTATATAACGTGTGTGTGGTTCAAATATTGGACAAGTGTTTAAAAAAAATAAAAATGTTAACATAGTTTAAGTGAAGTGTTTATAAAATGGTCAGTTTTACACTACGATAAATGGAAAGCAAATAAAATACGTATATATTTTGTTTTCTGTTTGTTCAGTGAGCGAGACACAAACATAACGTACAGTCCATAATTATTACATCACTCCAGAATTACATGTAATACGATATTATGACGTCATTTCTAGCGCATTCACGTCACATCACGTCACATCACGACGACAATAAGTACAAATTCGGTTAGCGTAAAGAACGTTTACATCATCAAACCCGCAAGCACCGTTTGAAAACATAAAGAAGTGAAACCACAGCAGCGTCGTCCGACGCTAAAGGACGTGTAACGTCAGGAATCTTTAACTCTATATACATTTCGTTACGCGTTCCTCTAATGACATCATCATTAAGAGTGTAGTGCAGGTTAGTTTAGTTCTGTGCAGAATTGAGCCTTAAAAAAAACAGCGATAGAAGATTTAAAAAAAATTTTTTTTAGCTACCTACTAGCTATTATAACGGCCCATCATTTTGGTGTGTTTTGTCATAGAAACAGTTCACTCCTGAGTGTGTAGATATCTCACAACATCTCGGGATCGTCGTCTCGTAATTACATCTCGACATTCTGACATGAAGTCAGCGTAATATTGAAAAGTAGTCAAAAACAACAGCATGTCATTTAGTAACAAAATTTTCAGTAAAAGTGTAAAAACGTATTTAGCTTTCTGAAAAGCTTTTTAACATCAGTTTGTGTTTTTTTCCCCCTGTCCAAGATAAACATTTCATTTAAAACAATACGCAATAATGGCACAAGAATAACAACGAGAGAAAAAGTGCTACGTCATTAAAATAGACGCTAAAAACAAAAACATTTATAAAAAGGATTTTCTTTTGTTACTACTAAAGGCAATATTTTGTTCCATATTTCTGTGGTCATGTCTATAGTTCCAGTGTGAAGACGTCCAGGTAAAAATATGCGTAAAAAAGGACGGTTTTAGTCACGACTGTGTTTCAACTGTAAAAGGTCCAGACATGAGTAACAAAACAAGCTACATAAAATCTCTTACACAAAAAATAATAAGTACAAATGTTATGTGAAATATGATACATCTCTTAAAGAATTTTTTAAAAGATAAAACTCTAAATAAAATCTCCTAACAGGAAACTGTTATATAAAATGTCTTTAAAGAAAACTAATGCAAAATATTGTAGGTGAAAAAACCTACGCAAAACACTTTAGGAAAAAAATGTTGCAGCATTTCTCTAACGTTACATAAAAGGGTGATGTAAAACGTCTTACGAAAACGTTGCCACAATATTTCTCAAACTTTCCATAAAGTTTTGTAAGACGAAAATATGACGCAACATGTCTTAAGAAAAAAATTGTAACGTTATTTCTCAAACTTTTTACGTAAAATCGAGGAAATAGAGGAAAATATGATGTAAAATGTCTTCAGCAAAAATTCTCACATTTCTCAAACTTTATGTGAAAACTTCACAATAGAAACATGAGAAAATCTCATAAAAATTGTCACAATATTTCTCAAACGTTACATAAATCCTGATAAAAACCATGATATAAAACTTATTAAGAAAAAAATTAACACTATTAATCAAACTTTCATAAACGCTCATAAGAGAAACACATGGTAAATTGTCTGGTGCAAAAATTGTCTTTACGTTTGTCAAACTTAAAAAAAAATTACAATTTAAACCATAAGTAAAATCTTGTAAGAAAAACATGACAAAATGTCAAGTTTTTATATAAAGTTTGAAAAATATTGTGACAAAAATTGTCACAATATTTTTTCAACTTTACATTAAACCTTTAAGAGAAAAACGTAAAACGTTTTTAAAAATTGTCATAATATTTTACAAACGATATGTAAAATCTCTTGAGTGAAAAAGTGATAATATTGCTAAAATGTAAATGTAATCTTGTAAGAAAAAATTGACATAAAACATCTTAAAAAAATGAGAGAAAATTCACGATATTTCTTTAACACTGAAAACTGTAACAGACAAAACAGTAAAATGTGTCAGAAAAAATCTTAAGAAAAAAAATACATGATTTAAAATCATATAAGGGTAAAAGCATTACGTTAAATCAGTTACGATAAAGTGGCTATGGAAAGTCTCTGTTTTTGAAGATGATGGGAGCGATCAGAGTCATGACGTAGAGGAAGAGACAAGCCCAACTGGACGAGATTTTCACCCAAACTGGTCCTCGCTTGTGTGTGATGTCGCTGTAGTTAGCATCAGGCCTGTTACAGAAATAACACCAAATATTTACAAACAATCATACAAATGTTAGCAATAACACATTAAATATAACAATATTACTATAAAAATAATAATATTTCATAATGTCCTGATTACAACCGCTGACAGAAATAAAACAACAAAAAGGCCTCCTGGTCACTTCCTGTTTCCTGCTTCCTGTTTTCTTTGGCTCCTGCTCCCACTTCCTGCTGATTATATTCAGTTGTGTGTTGTACGTCCTCATTCCTCAGTTCACTCATTTCAGCACGTCTGAGTCTAGTTCTAGTTCTTACGCTCTCACTGGTGTTTTGACTGAAATAAAAAGTCTTTAGCAGACTTCGGCAGAAAATAAACACAAATAAACCAGAACGTTCATGCTTCAAAAATCAAAGCAAAGAAAACGCAAAGAAAACAAAATCTTCACTGACTGTGGAAGTCTAAAAGTGACATTAACACCATATAACTAAAGTAGTGTAACTAACTAACTAACTAACTGACTAACTAACTAACTAAAGTAGTTACTAAAAGTCTGTGTAAAAAGCAGACTTTAGCTTCAATAATCAAAGCAAAGAAAACGCAAAGAAAACAAAATCTTATCACTGACTGTGGAAGTCTAAAAGTGACATTAACACCATATAACTAAAGTAGTGTAACTAACTAACTAACTAACTAACTAACTAAAGTAGTTACTAAAAGTCTGTGTAAAAAGCAGATTTTAGCTTTAATAATTAAAGCAAAGAAAACGCAAAGAAAACAAAATCTTATCACTGACTGTGGAAGTCTAAAAGGTACATTTATAATGTATAAATAAAGTAGTGTAAGTAACTAACTAACTAACTAACTAACTAACTAATTAAAGTTATTACTAAAGAGATTTTGTGTAAAAAGCTCAATTTCTGCTGTTATGTTTAAATCTGAAAGCTATTTCTAAATATCAGTGATAGCTGTGCGATTCTTGAGTAGCACAGATTTGGACATCTTTATAGAATTTATGCATTTGAGAATATTATTGATTTTTGTGATAATGTGTATTAAAAAAAACAGGGAACTTTTTCACACGTGTTATTTATTCTGTCATCCAAACTGCAAGAAATGAGCAGTAAGGTTTCATTTTGAATCCAGAATTTGACACTGTTGTCCTTAATATTTTAGTGAACAGATTTAAAAACTTTGTTGTGGAAGCCAGTTTTACGATTTCTATCATCTTTTAAAATGATTACTTGTCAAACTGTACGAGATCCCAATAACCCGTGTTGTGAATTCTGTAATAGACGTGAATGTGATAGTGTGTGCTCTCCATGTCAGATTATACGATAAAGAAAAGGAGTTTCCTTTAATTTGCAGATCTGCGATTAAAGAAAGCTCCTTTCTTCCGCTCATCAATCAGCGTGATCCGGAAATGATCTCAGGCATAAAACACAAACATTCTTCAAAGTGAGCTTGAGGTAATGAGGAGATATTTTCTGCTTTTTTGCTTCATTTCGCTATTTAATTTTTAATGAAAAATTTCTAACACTGCCAGAATTCTGTCGTCGGCCATCTTTGGTCACAACCAATAAGACGAGCAGGTCATGTTATATATTCTAAACCCGCCCATCTCCACTCACGACCAAAGAATTGTTTTGCGAAGTGCGATTTGTTCTTTGACAGCAACATCAGGCCGAAAATCATACAACCCAGCTTTAGACAGACAATGAAATCATTCTTACCTGTTTTAGATCTTATTAACAATTATGGAGATTAAAAAATGAAATCCGGCATCATACAAGCTTCCACTTTAGGTCTGCTATTGTTTTCCCTTTTTATTTATTTTCTTGGACTTTTGTGAGAATGCTGTGTAGCCCCGCCCCTTTTACACACCTTTCTGTAATTTGTCTTTCTTCATGCAGCATGAAACTGAATCATCGGATTTGATAAAAAAAAATTAACCTGATCCTGATTCAGACAAAAGAGACTAATATGTGAAACAAGAGTGGTTTAAATTGTAGCTCTCTTCGCAGGTTTAAAATAATAATAATAATAATAATAAAAAATCTCAGAAATAATGAGAATGACAGGATCGCATCAATTCAATACATGTGTAGTTTATTTTGTAAAATTTTGCTGATTATTTTCGATTAATTCAGTTGTATTGCTGTAAACCGACCCCCGCTGTGACCTCACGTTACTCACCTGTACCAGTTTGTGAGCGTCATCATGATGTAGAGCGACGCGAGGAAGAGCTGGAAGTGAAAGAACGAGTAGCTGTACTGGACGCTGTCTCTCTCGTTATCTATCACTCGTCTCGGACCCTCTGAGACTCCGAGGCTTCCTGTGGAACAGTCTTCCATCAGCACGGCTTCTGGAGGAGTCAGGAGGAGTTTGTTCACCTGACTGGTGCTGGACGAGCGAATGCTGCCGAGCCAGAGAGCCAGGAGTCAGTACACGCGTGTAGGATTTCAATCAATTACCAGCAGTTTTAATGGCTACAGTCTGTGTATTCTGTATACAAATATACTTATATGTTGATTAATTTTCTCTAACAGCAGCTCTGACAGTAGTGCAGCTGCAAATCACATTTTTATATTAATGCGCTCATCCGAATACGTTATCGTTTCTATAGTAACAGCTCATTCACAGGGACTTCAAACGGATATTAAGAACACTGATATGGTGACATTTTCTATGAGATGTTTATGTAACATTTATGGAAGGAGTCTCCAGTGTCAGCGCTTTGTAACAGTCAGAGGTAAAGCTGTAACTTTAAGTTTTCTGTCATCTTCAGGACAGAGAGGTTTACGCTTCTTTATGGTTTCTCGGTAACATGCTACAAAAGAAGAAGAGAGGCTGGTGAGGGAACGACTGTTTATAGCTGCTATAACGTAAGTGAGAACAGGAACTAACTTCCTTCACCGATGTTGCACAACATTAAATGTAACTAAAAAAATACACGTCATTGTTTAATAAATAAATAACATCATTGTCATTTTATATTGCTGTGCTATATATAAGAATTAAACACGTTGGGACATGCTGTTGTAGGAAAATAATCAACTTCTGGGTGGTAACAGTAACTCTGCTTCATCACACCGCACCGTCACAGACAGAATGTTTTATATCTTATAAATGAAGTGGATGTGATCATACCTCGAGTATAAAAGGCACAAGACAAACAGTAACAATCCCACGATGCTTTGCGTATCCTCCCATAGGAAATAAGGATGCTCTGGGGGATCGATGATGGTTTGGTTTGTTGAAGAGATATTGGGATTAGTGACTTCCTGGAAAAAGCTCAGCAGGCTGGGATTGCACAATTTTTCTGTTTCCGGATTAAAACACAAAACAAAAACAGTGATTTCAGCCTCACGGTACAAATCCACTCGTAAATACATTCATACAAATCATATCATCTACAACGTTGCTTTTAGCAAATAAGGTGAAGGTTTTACTTCGCTTCTCATCATCACATGATAACTTTTATATAAAATTTGAACCACATTGCAGCTTGTTAGCTTACTTTGTAACACTTGCTAGGTAGCTTGCTAGTCAGATTGAGTGAGCTAGCTAGCTAGCTGGACAGCTAAAGCACATTATAATCAGCTAAAGCAGACTCATCCACTTTTAAACGTATTCTTTCATCACTGTAAGGTTTTATATAAATATTATGGAGAAAATACAAAATAGCAAACAGTGTATCTTATAGTTTGTTTTTCCCAAATACATAATTGACACGGTTTAATTTAATTTCCAAAACAACACCCCGCTATGCAATATGTTACACAAATGTTAATTAATGTGTTAATTATATTTTAATGAACGGTTTTGAAAGCTTTGAGCTTCACTTATTAACCAAACTCTATATACGAATGGATTTGCATGAACATTTAAACAAGAAACGTGGTGTTCATGAAAATCCGGTTGGTTGGGAACAACGTCATGTCCTACACGTCACTCCTGAATTAGTGTAAATTTCCATATAAGTGAACTTTGATTGATCGACTTCAAATCGTATAATTGTCGATGAGTTACTGTGATTTTTTATACGGATTACGTTATCACAAAAATCAAGTTTAAATCATGTTTAATTCAGTTTAAATCACCAATTTCATAAACATTTTGTGAAATTCAGTCATTTCATATTAATGGCCTGAAAGAAAGAAATCCAAAAAATTAAGAAAATAAATACTACCCATTCGATCAGGACAAAAGTAAAGGCACCTTATAAAATTAAGAAGCGTTAGTGTGTTTCTATGGTAGCGACGCGCTGCAGTAGCTGAGCTACATTATTGGAAGATTTAGGAGGCAGTCTTTCACCATTTAGTCATCAATTTCAGCTCTCTCTGAGCTTAGAGTTTTATGGCGTTTTGTGGGCGTGGCTAAATGTAAATGAGCTTTACCGGGATTTGGCATTTAGCCACATACACACAGGCGATCATGAAGAAAATCAGTGACACATTTATAACTCTGGTGGGATTTTTTTTTTTTATGTTTTCACACAACTTTACTAAAAGACTTATAAACAAGGCCCAGTGTTGGTTTAGACAGGCAGTGAATCCATTCTTGCCTGGTTTAGATCTGACTTGGGGATTAAAATCGAGGAGTATGGTGTCCCACAGGGGTCTGTTTGGGGCCCTCTATTATTTTCCATTTATATCTAATTTCTTGGACAAAAAAAAACCATGCATCATCACACATCTGATGCGACATGATGACGGGGTTGTGTAATTAAACCTGAGCTCCAGTGTGCTTTGTTCACTGCAGTACCTGGTTCGTTTGTCACGGCTGACCAGGTGAGGTACATGGTGTACAGAGTGATGAAGGATGACTGCATGAGTCCAGAAGCAGGAAGACGTTTCTATAAATCAAAATGATGAAACGTGACATAAATCTGAAATGACGAAATCTGAAAAAGTGTGTAAAGTAAAAACAGTTCTTGATTCAAACAACAGCTATACTGAAATAAGATTTTTGGTGATTTATTTCTGAATGTTAATTTCTTAGCGCAGTTTGGTATTACTCCACCCCTAGGCCACGCCCCCTATGCCTCACCTCCAAAAATGTAATGGTGGAATTGTAGTGGAAGTGATGCAGATGATAATATAAATAATAAAAGTTCTACTTTAAGCTTAAATGTAAAAACACAGTACATGCTGCTGCTGCTGCTGCTTTACAATTTCACACAATCATATTTTTTAAATGTGACAGCGGAGCTTAACAATGTCATGAATCAAGTTTGGGGTCTGAAAAGTTGAGAATGTGTAGAGCATAAAGGTGAACACGCAGAGCATATGTTATAAATAATAAACACAAAATTAAGTACCTGTTAGTTTAGAATAGTTTTATTCTCATTGGTTCCTGACTTATCGGACAAGCTGTACACGTACAACCGTGTGCAATCTGTTTGTTTATTTGGTTAATGGTTTGTAAGGAATATATCACTTACATGAACTTTCTTCTGAATGGAGATCACTGAAGCTATGAAGCACAGTATGAGGTTGAAGCTAATGAAGAACCTGTTGAGTACACACTCCACAGGCTGAGCGTAAAAAATCCACATGAGCGTGATGGCGGTGATCGACAGAGAGTAGTTCAGTAACGTTACACTCACCAAGGCTGGAGAGAGAGAGAGAGAGAGAGAGAGAAAGAGAGGAAAATATCCAAACTAAATCCAGACCAGTTTACTGGGGATTTAAAACTGTAACAGTCGCAAGTAACAAAGAACAATAACAGGATTTACAGACTGATAATATTTCAGAGTAAAACATGTTCCTAATTATAAACTCCATTAATAAGTCATGATAAATTTACACTCACGCACCACAACCCCACAGCTTTGCGTTCTCGTTTTCCTTCTTGTCATGCCACGACTCGCTCAACGAGTGCACAAAGTCCATGAGGAGGATCAGCTGGATGAGGATGAAGAAGAACGCTCCAAATGCACCTACCATGAACCAAACTGACCAAAATATATATATATATAATCATTACATCCATTGCCCCATGCCGTTATTGGTTTTAATTCATGATTAACGTTGATTATATTGTTGAGTGCAAAAGTCTGGCTCCTCTTGATACAAAACAAATCTAAAAAATTTGCTCATTATGACAAGAAACAAAAAAAATTTTTTATTGCATTTATGAGATATTAAAAAGTCTGGAAAATGACTTTTCATATCCTCTGAGCAGATGTATGTCAAGTTTTTGGGGTTTGGAGTCGGATGCAAGTGCAGCTGGGTTTTTATTAAAGAAAACACAAACAAGCCAGATAGAGAAGAGACAAGGATCATCTGTGGAGCAAACAAAAACAAGAACGAGACCCAGAAAACTTGCTGTACAATACATACATGCGATTAAGCGAGACCGACGTGAACACATGACAAACGCTTGACAGAGAAATGGAGACAACACAGAACTTAAATAGTGGTGCTAATTCAGTGAAACAGTTGCAAGTGATCAAGGAGACATGTGACAAGGTCATGTGATGTGCTAGGGCTGATGGGTAGTGTAATTCTTTGCAGCTGATTCTGGTGTTAACGTGACATTCTGAATCATTTTACATTTATTAATGCTCAACCTGATGCTACCACCACCATGCTTTTTGTAAAGAATTTTCCAAAATATATTTTTAATTTTCTCTCCAATGCTAGATTTTGTGTAGAGTCATGACATAAAATCCCAAGTCCACTTCAGTTCAAAATTTGGAAAAGTTCAAGGGGGGTGAATACTTATGCAAGACACCGTAATAATATTCAGCAGTACGTATTTTCTGCCAAAGTTGTCGTATGTTTCTGGTAGTTGTCTTGTTGTACAACATCCAATTTATTTTGTAAATAAATTGTAAAATTTCAAAAAGGTACATTTTCCGTTTTTCTCATCCAGAAACCAAGGGGGGTGTAAACTTTTGCACTCAATGGTAATAACAGTAATACTGATGAAAATGAAGGAAATATATGTATGCAATAATATTTCACAGTTTCAAACAAGCAGCAACTAATAATAAATGTGTTAAAGAGTGTGTAAAATGATATAAAAATAAATAAAGAAAGAAAATTGTACATTTATATAAAGCGTGTGTTTCTTACTGTAGGAAAATTGTCCCTCTGGAATGTAAAAGGCGCCGACAGTGAGCGCGATAATGACTGCGATTTTGAAAAACCAGCAGCTAAAAGAAAGAAGGAGAAACCTCTTAGAGAAATGCTCAACAAAACATTTGCAACAACTAGCAAAAGTTTTTAGACTAACTGTAACGCCCAATCAGGCGTGAGGGTTAATTAGCCCTCGTTAGTTAATTCGTTATTTACCCGTTGTGAATTGCAGCTCGAGGGTCTCTGCTGTTCTTTATGTTGATGGTGAGCAGAAAAAAGGCCAAGAAGCTCATGCTCATGCCAAAGCAAAGACGATACACAGCTTTGTAGCCCACAAAAGTCTCACACTGAAAAACTCCTGCCATGCTGGACATCATGCCGTCTTCACAAAATCCAGGGATCTGAACAAGTGAGTCAGAAAATTCACTCATATTTTAATTTCAAATTATTCACTCATTCATTGAGAATGATTCATTCTCTCATTCACATTATAATCTCAAATGATTCACTCATCCATTCATGTTATAATCTCAAATGATTCATTCATTCGTTCACATTATGATCTCAAATGATTCACTCATCTAATTCATTATAATCTCAAATGATTCAGTCCTACATTCAATTAATCAACTGAAAAACTCGAACTCAACGCATTCAATCTTAAATGACTCACTCATTATAATGCATTATATAATGTGTTAATTTACTAATACATTAACATTATTAACTAATCTTAAATGATTTACTTATATTTTAAGTATAATCTGAAATGACTCGTGCATTCACATTATAATCTTTAATAATTCACTCATCCATTTGTATTAGAATCTGAAATGATTCACTCATCCAGTCACATTATAATCTCAAATGATTCACTTATCCAATCACAATCTGATCTCAAAGGAGTCACTCTTCTGTTCACATTATGATCTCAAATAATTCACTCATCCTTTCAAATTATAATCTCAAATGACTCACTCATCCATTCACATTATAATCTCAAAGGATTCACTCATCCAATCACAATCTGATCTCAAAGGAGTCACTCTTCTGTTCACATTATGATCTCAAATGATTCACTCATCCATTCATGTTATAATCTCAAATGATTCACTCATCCATTCATGTTATAATCTCAAATGATTCATTCATTCTTTCACATTATGATCTCAATTGATTCACTCACGTAATTCATTATAATCTCAAATGATTCTTTCATTCATTAAATTAATCAACTGAAAAACTCAAACTCAACACATTCAATCTTAAATGACTCACTCATTATAACGCATTATATAATGTGTTAATTTACTAATACATTAACATTATTAACTAATCTTAAATGATTTACTTATGTTTAAAGTATAATCTGAAATGACTCATGCATTCACATTATAATCTTTAATAATTCACTCATCCATTTGTATTAGAATCTGAAATGATTCACTCATCCAGTCACATTATAATCTCAAATGATTCACTTATCCAATCACAATCTGATCTCAAAGGAGTCACTCTTCTGTTCACATTATGATCTCAAATGATTCATTCATTCACATTATGATCTCAAAGGAGTCACTCTTCTGTTCACATTATGATCTCAAATAATTCACTTATCCAATCACAATCTGATCTCAAAGGAGTCACTCTTCTGTTCACATTATGATCTCAAATGATTCATTCATTCACATTATGATCTCAAAGGAGTCACTCTTCTGTTCACATTATGATCTCAAATCATTCACTCATACGTTCATTTTATAATCTCCACGATTCACTCATTCATTTACAAATGAGACTAGTCAGACTAAACAAGAAACAAATGTTTACTTGAGTGACTGGAATATCTGAAAGAAAGAAGAGAGAGGTGTGTGCTTTACCCGTTTCATCTGGTGCTCGACGCTGGGTGACAGCATGATGCAGGCGATGATGGTGTCGATTAACAGGATCGAGGCGTAAATGATGCGAGTCACTATTGAGTTCTTACATTTCGAGCAAAATCGACATGCCAAACATGTCGCCGAGCCACACAGACATGAAGCCTAAAACACACACACACACACACACGTTAAACACAACATTATATTAATACATTATATCATTTTAATAAACACATGCTTAGGTTTATGATGTAATTGTTTATATTTAATAACACTGTGGTAATTTTAAACTCTGATAAAAGGACATCATAAAGAATGATCATCACCATCATCACACAGTTATTAACAATAAATTAATCATAATCATTTTTTAAAAATATCATATTACTTTCTGTTAACTGCATGGGATAAAAGACCAAAAATTAAACAGACGTCAGACGTAATCAATCAGCTGAGACATCTGGTGCCTCAGTAAATCATCACAGGTTTGACTCAGAAGACATTATTTAGCTCAGTAACACTGTTTGTACGTATAAAGTTTAATAACATAGCAGAAGTCCATAATTAAAAATGAAATTTGAATAAATTGAAATTGAGTATGAATAAGACTGGAAGTATATTATATATTATCCAAGTCACTTATGTCTAAAATGTAGATATAAATAATACAAATATATTTTAGATGTTTTATTGACTATTTGAAGTATTTAGAAAAATATACAAGTAATTATACAGTCATTTTTCTTCAGTGTGTCAAACACAACACAAATTTGATCCCTGTTCACTAAAGGTGTTATGGATATGAATGATTTTATAACATTGAGAACCTTTCTTAACATCTTCTTGAATATCTGTACTTGAATTTTTGAATATGAGTACATCTATTCAGTTTACAGTACGGTAATTAAAAGCTATTTGATTTAAACTCTTTGTTATTTTTGTATTTCCAGGCCTGTTGATTGTTGCCTGCAGTATCTCAGGGTCACATGACTAAAACTGAGCAGACTAGAAGGTCACTCCCTGGCAGAGGACAGATAAATGCAGCGAGTCTGTGTAACGGATATTTACTCCTAACTTACGGCTTGTATCAGTTAGAAAGCCTGCTCGTATTCATAAGTATACTTTTTTATCTGCAGCTTTAAACAAATAAGGTGTTGTGCAGTATTTGGACCGATCCACATGGTACGACCTTGAGAAATACTTTCTGAAACCTTGAGAAATACTTTTCTGAAGCCAGAACAAAGTCGTCTGTGTGTGTTCATATCATCTGACCTTAAACTTATAAACCTGCTGCGTCAGTCAAACTGAAATATTTGCTTTTCAAGGTGAACAAGACAAAACAGGAAATGTTCTTCAGATACAGTGCAACATTTCTTGATTATTCCTTTCACTGCACAATTATTTTCAGCTTCCAAAAACACAATGTAAGTGTAACTTAAAATGATGAAAGGATGAGCTTTAAGCCCCTTAAGTAAGTTTAAAGCTACAGAGTCCAATTAACTTTCTGGAATTTGAAGGTTCCTGAAGTGCAATCCGGAGTAACACGCTTTTACACTTCAGGAGCTGTTTCTAATCATTTCCTAAACATTTTTATATTGTATAATCCTTAACATTGTCTACCATCAGATTGTCTAATTATTGTCTAATACACTATATGGCCAGAAGTATGTGGACACCCAGTTTTAGAAGCTGTATTAC
>CM040473.1:20582457-20610916 GCA_022758105.1 Pangasianodon gigas | reverse complement strand
GAGGAGGTCTGGGGTGCAGTCGGTGTTCCAGTTCATCCCAAAGGTGTTCAGTGGGGTTGAGGTCAGGGCTCTGTGCAGGACACTCGAGTTCTTCCACTCCAACCTTCACACACCATGTCTTCATGGAGCTCGCTTTGTGCACAGGGGCATTGTCATGCTGGAACAGGTTTGAGCCTCTTAGTTCCACTGAAGGGAAATTATAAAGCTACAGCATACAGAGACTTTCTATACAATTGTGTGCTTCAGACTTTGTGGTTACAGTTTTGGGGAAGAACCACATATGGGTGTGATGGTCAGGGGTGCACATACTTTTAGCCATATAGTGTATGTCTAGTCTAGTATGTTTGTGAACACACTATATTTTAGCAGTATTTTAAATACTCTAAAGTGAGAAAAATTAAACTAAGACATAAATATAAGCATCGAGACATCGATAGGAAATTATGGCGTACACAATACAGTGACAATAAAGCTTATTATTATTATTATTATTATTATTATTATTATTATTATTATTATTATATGCTATTTAGAAATTATTTCAGTTTTACTGGAACAATTTAGATCTGATCTAAAGGGAAAGCCAAAAATCTTTATCATTCAAATTAGGCACTTTAGACACACCACATAGAATTCAGTTTAAAACCTTTAAGGAAACTGAACATTTTTGTAAAAGTGAAAAAAAAATATTAAAGGCATGAAAAGGTCTGAGATTTTTCACAACGACTCCTGGCCACAATGAGCTAAAGCTAAAGGGTGAATTTCTCAGGTCCACACCCAAATCCTGGGGAAAAAACCCCCAACCGTTTCAGTTGTTTGAAGTGAAAGTGAAACTAGAGTCTGTATCACATCATGATTTTTTGTCTGTTTGTCTGTTTGTTTGAATTGATATGACATTTTGTCCTGCAGTGTTGCTTTATATCAATAACAATATGATTTACTTATTTGCGATATATATATATATATATATATATTTTTATATTTGGTATTTGGTCATAGTGGTCATATTTCAGTTAAAATGCTAGAATAAGTGCAGTGAAGCAGCTGCTGAGTCAGTAGTTTAGTGTCACTGCTGTACTGATCCTGATCAGAGCTGTTATCTGACGTTAGTCTGACGTCATCCTGTCTCATCCTTCTCTTCTGGCTCATATTTTAGTATTTATTGTGCATTTGCATTTGCTGAAATTCCAACAGCATTAAATTTGTTTGTGGCAATAAATAATCTTGATTTTTTTTTTTTAAACCCTGAGGTCAGATCTAATCTAATCTAATCTAATCTCTCAGGATTCCCTTTAAAGTGTAAAACTTCAGGGTTTAAAGCTCTGTTTCTCCACCAGGTCTGCATCTGTTTGTCCGGATTTAACCTGGATTCTGGTCTTGTTTCAGCCTCTGGCACACCTGAGAGCAGCAGGTCGCACAGCTGGAGCACATCTGGCTATAAGAGGAAACATGAAATTGTGCTCTGGACAAACTTTGCCCTGTGCGCTGTGTGGAAACGCAGTGAACAGTGATGTTAATCCGGTTAAGAAGTTTAAAAACAACACGTTAAATCCCCTGATTACAGAGATACCGAGGGGACGTGGTCACGCGCAGCACCGCAAACCGGATTAACGAGCGCGCACGCGCTAAAACGCACAAACAAGCAACAGCAGGTTAGATTTAGATTTAAAACTGAAAAATATTTCGCTTTTATTTTCAAATAAATAAATCAGAAAGTCCTGTACCCAGTTCAGGAGGCTGAAAGTCCCCAAAGTCGCTCCCATGATCCTCCTCCAGCGCGCACGCGAGATCACAGATCCTGGGTCAGATCCCGGGTCAGATCCCGGGTCAGATCTTGGGTCTGATCTCTCTTAACACCTACACGAACTCAAAATCCTCAACAAAGCTTCAGTTATTTCTATTAGAGTTTCTAAAGCTCGCTCCTGATTGGTCCTGCAGTGAGAGCGCGCGAGGGAGCTTCGCTTTGCTTTCGGTAGACTGTAGATCGAATCACGTGACCTTTCCAGCAAGCCCCACCCTAACAGGAAAAAAAAAAAAAAAAAAAAATTAGAAAGGTAAAAACAAACAAACAAAAAAAAGCTAAATAAATAAATAAATAAATACAACAGAAAGACAAAAAAGAAAGCAATAAAGATGCAACCCGGCTACAGATCACTGAATAAAATGAGAAGGTGTTTTTATTAGGGATCATTTCTGAAAATCAATTAGATTAAAAAATTAAAAAATAAAAAAAAACATCCACCAGCCTCTGAGGAACAACTTTTTAAAGTGCTTTGTTTGGGCACCTAAACACTCCAGCTGTCTGTGTGCTCTTATTTAATAAATACCTTACAGGATTCTTTGGTTTGTCCATTTAAGGGAACCCTTAAAGGTTCCATCTAGAACCCTTTCATGAAGTTAAGAACCTAAACTAAAGGGCCAAAGGACCCTTGAGGAACCTTTTTTGAAAGTGTGTCGTAATGATGATGTCTAAATGAGCAATACTTTCTCTCCAGAAGAGGAAGCTCTAAAGGTTTAAGAAAACACACTTAAAGCAACACTAAGAGAACAAAAATTAAATGTATGTAATGTTAAAGTGTGGACATGTGACACGTGTGGAGGCTACAGGAACCATATCGTCACCATTTAAAACATTTAACGCATTTAAAGTGAACATTTTAAGGTTTTTTTTTTTTGAGAACTAAACTGCAGTGGGATTACAGGTTGAGGTTTTGTGGTTGTGAACAGAAAGTTGTGAAACTTTAACCCTCAGCTGCTCACTTGGATTTCTGTTCCAAGGTGTGCTGAATTTTAGCCCTGTGTCAACACACCAGCAGTGGAGTTTACTGATTACAGTTACCTTTAAAATACACAAAAATAATAAATCACTGATTTTGTGAAGTTCAGCTTGCTGTAAATAAAAACTCTTTACCTAATGATTTCCATGAAGCATGAAAATGAGGAGATACTGATGGAGATACTGACAGAGATGTTGATGGAGATACTGACTGAGATACTGATGGAGATGCTGATAGAGATGCTGATAGAGATGTTGATGGAGATACTGACAGAGATGTTGATGGAGATGCTGATGGAGATACTGACAGAGATACTGATGGAGATGCAGATAGAGATGTTGATGGAGATACTGACGGAGATACTGACTGAGATGTTGATGGAGATACTGACTGAGATACTGATGGAGATGCTGATAGAGATGTTGATGGAGATACTGACAGAGATGTTGATGGAGATGCTGATAAAGATGTTGATGGAGATACTGACGGAGATACTGATGGAGATACTGATGGAGATACTGATGGAGATGTTGATGGAGATGCTGATGGAGATACTGATGGACAGTGGTTACCATTAGCCCCATTTCTAAGTGGAAAGGGTTTTTGCAGCACAGGATGTGGTTTTTTAAATAAAATGGTTCAGGATTTAATTGTTCTGGTTTTGTTACTGAAACCTGAAGTCCTCTTCAGGATCTGATTTATTATTTTTCATGTTTCTGACACTTGTGATAGATTGCGTTTTTGTCATTTTTGTGTTTCTCTCCTCTTAAAAACCTTGTGCAGCGTGTGTTAATGGCCTGATGAGTATCAGAGAAGGGAAAATACTATGTCTTGCTGTAGATGGGAAGTAAACCAGCAGGAAGTGAAACAGAAACAGATGGACAGCTGTGTTTTATTCTTTTCCTCCTCTTGAACGCTGGGATTTTCCAAACTCCGCCACAGGAGAGGAATCTGCTGCTCTGGTTTCCCAGTTTGTGTTACGCTGGGTCGAGTCGGCCTGCGTTTGTTCAGCTGGTATTGTGAGGCTACATTTTTCTTTTCACTGTGGAAATCTGCATCAGTGAAATATTTTTTACTGCTTTTCACTGCTGCTCAAGTCCACTTTATGCATAAAACAGGTCTGTGTAATACGATGTTAAGGGCCGTTTCTTGCTATAAGTGGTACAACCTGTTGCTTAGGTCCAGGGGTCCAGGGTCCAGGGCCATAATTTTTAAAATAGATTAGCAAAAAACACACTTTACTATCATTTAGCAAAAAGGTTTATGTATCCTGCAGTCGCAGGAGACCCTGGTGGTGTGAAAAGAATCACTAACTAATGTAACTAAGGTCCGAAGATCAGGAGGAATTATTAAAATATTCATAATTTTCTGGGGCAGAAAAACACAAAAAGAAAAAAGCAGGAAGTGATAATTCTGCTATACATATTCATACTTATATACATATATACATGATCATATACTTACACATTCTCATACTACACATATACATACACATACATATACATACTGTACATATTCTCATATACCTATACAAATATATATACATGCCCATATACATATTCAGTATATACACATGGACATATGTGACAAAAAGTATCTATGCACATTTTCCAAAAGTCTAATAACAATTTTATCACAGTGTGTTGTTACACTTGTAACAGATAAGCATTAAACTTTATATCACACTGTTTTCACACTTTTCAAACCGTTTTTTTTACTGATTTTTTAAATTATTTTTTTTACAGAATGAGTGTTCCTTGGATAGCTCCTCACAGGCTCAGGAAATACACACTCTACAGGGGCCGTAGGAAAAAGAGGCATCAAAACAGCTGGAATTGAAACTATTCTTGATCCACATCCAAATTCTATTTGCACTGTCCGGCCGTGACGTCAGAGCTGTGAGGGTATAAATGAAAGTCCCGGAGGCGAGCCGTTTGCTAACACAGACGCTTAGCGGAATTCAGGCATCTCACAGGAGAGGAGAAACATTCAGGCTGCAGGATGAAGAAGGAAACCCAAGGAGCTGTGTTTGCCATCTCCGTCCTCGTCTGCGTCCTCACACAGGTCAGAAATCTCTACAGTCTCTACACACACTCTCTCTGAAGATTCAGGAGCGGTCCTGTGTCATTCAGAACTGCAAAAAATGGACAGGATTTGACAATTTTCAACTATATATTTGTACTTTTTCCTTTTAAATGGAAATGGGAAGGAATTAAGGAAATGTGGGGAAAAAAACAGAAGGTGTATAGTATTTATTTACAAAGTATTCTTAATGCATTATATATCTGCTTAAAATGTTCAATGTTTCAAAAGAGACCACATGAAATTAAAGAAGAAACAAACAATAAGAAGTTAATTAGCTAGTTAATTAGTTTTATAGCAATAAATGTGGAAAATTTCAGGGGGGTGAATACTTATGCACATGCATGACACTGTATGTTAATACAGTATGTAAAATATTTTGCATGATCTTTTACCCAAGATTAAATGCTTTAACCTTGTCAAAGCCATTGAGGGTAAGAATACAGATTTGTTAACATTTTGGTAAATCGAACCAACTATGTTTATCAGATATAAACAAAAATAATAATTGCATGAGTGGGTGGGCGTGGCCAGAAGAAAATAAGATTTCACCAAAACAATCTCTACAAAACAATCAGCTTCTGTTCTCCTGGTTTTCCCTGGTTTATAATTTACATGCTGTATTTATAAAATAATACTCAAACTCACATTAAATGATTAACACTGTGTGTTTCAGGTGGCGTCCCAGCTGTGTTCAGGTCCATGTCAGTGTCCTTTGTCCCCCCCGACATGTCCCCTCGGGGTTCCTCTGGTCCCGGATGGGTGTCGCTGCTGTCAGATCTGTGCAGGACAAGAAGGAGAACTTTGCTCTGAAAAAGACGTGTGTGATGCTCAGCGTGGTCTGGAGTGTGACTATAGCGCCAGTTTCCCAGATGGACCTGGAGAGTGTGTCCGTAAGTGCTGGGAATATGACTGGGATAAGCAGATTTAAAATTCCTAAAATAAAATTGCTAATGCCTTCATGATGCAAGCACTTAACCTGAAAATAAATTATATATCTTGAATCTTGAATCTTGGGATGTGTAACAGTGGGATGTGTAACAGAGTGGGATGTGTAACAGATGTGTAACAGAGAGGAATGTGTAACAGATGTGTAACAGTGGGATGTGTAACAGAGAGGAATGTGTAACAGATGTGTAACAGTGGGATGTGTAACAGAGAGGAATGTTTAACAGTGGGATGTGTAACAGTGGGATGTGTAACAGAGAGGAATGTGTAACAGTGGGATGTGTAACAATGGGATGTGTAAAAGAGTGGGATGTGTAACAGTGGAATGTGTAACAGTGGGATGTGTAACATAGAGGAATGTGTAACAGAGTGGGATGTGTAAGAGTGGGATGTGTAACAGTGGAATGTGTAACAGACGAATGTGTAACAGAGTGGGATGTGTAACAGTGGGATGTGTAACAGAGTGGAATGTGTAACAGTGGGATGTGTAACAGTGGAAAGTGTAACAGAGTGGGATGTGTAAAAGAGTGGAATGTGTAACAGTGGGATGTGTAACAGAGTGGGATGTGTAACAGAGTGGGATGTGTAACCGAGTAGAATGTGTAACAGAGTGGGATGTGTAACAGTGGGATGTGTAACAGAGTGTGATGTGTAACAGAGTGGGATGTGTAACCGAGTAGAATGTGTAACAGAGTGGGATGTGTAACAGTGGGATGTGTAACAGTGGAATGTGTAACGGAGAGGAATGTGTAACAGTGGAATGTGTAACGGAGAGGAATGTGTAACAGTGGAATGTGTAACGGAGAGGAATGTGTAACAGTGGGATGTGTAACAGAGTGGAATGTGTAACAGTGGGATGTGTAACAGTGGGATGTGTAACAGTGGGATGTGTAACAGAGTGGAATGTGTAACAGTGGGATGTGTTAAATGTGTTTACAAACATTAGACGATGTTTAAATGTTTAGAAATGAAAAGAATTTGAAGTATATGGTTTTTACTCGTATAATTCTAACTCCAGTCATGCTAAGTGGTTTTACTGAATCTCAGGATTAGCATTGCATTATTTTCTAATATGAGCATAGGATTAGCAGGATTAGCATTGTGTTATTTTCTAATATGCGTTTTCGTAAGGCTGATGATACAATTTTTGAATTTTTCATGGTAATAAATAAAAGCCCAAACTTTTGTTTATTTGTTTATTATAACTGTGATTTAAGCCGCCTCTTGTCACCTCTCCAGGGCGAAACACGCTCGGCTGCGAGCACTTGGGTGTGAGGTACGAGGAGGGTCAGTCGTTCACGCCCTCGTGCAGGCAGCTGTGCCGTTGTATGGGTGGCGGCGTCACGTGCGTCCATCTGTGCACCGAGGATCTGAATACGCCAAACTGCCAACACCCGAGACTGGTGCACGTGCCGGGGCGCTGCTGCCGAGAGTGGGTGTGTGACGGCACGGAAAACAGCATCGTGCTGGAAAACACTCCAGGTATTCAAACGCATGAGATACTATGTGCATTAAATAACTCCTGTGCTCTCGGGTGGTCCAACTGAACGGCCCTGAGGAGCTCTAATATAACAAAAGAGGATTGTTATGTTTTCCTTGAAGACTCAGGGGCTTTGTTTGAGTCGTAAATCTTCTGAGAATAGCACACTGGCTTCAAAGCGGGAGTCCACACAATGAGTCGCACTTTGTTTAATTCTCCTGTAATGTTTCACTCTTTAGCCAGAAACGTCATACTGACCAGGTCAACTCTTCTCGCACTCTACTCATTTTGTAGTAAATTTTTTATAGGAGCTATGAGGCTAATGTAGCTAACAAGAACTGTATTAAATTTAAAAGCTTAATTCTGCTGCAGTTTCTCAACATGATGAGGCGTGACTCTTGCTTTGACCTTGCTTTAAAACCAGAGCTGCTCTTTCTGACTCATATTTAAACACAGAAGGTGACATACTTTCATTTCCTTAAATCTTGCCACACAAAACACACCGTGCATGTTTGTAAGAAAAAAAAAAGCATGGTTAGTACAGTTGTTAAATTTAAGAGACTAACGAATGGCTGTATGGGGATGAGGGTCTTCAACATGAAGGTATGCTGTCAAATATTATACAAAAAAAAATAAAAGTGTGACTTTTTACAGACAAATACCTGCTACAGATATAAAGTTTTCAGTAAGGAGATGTTTATTTAACATTTATGGAAGGAGTCTCCAGTGTGAGAGCTTTGTAACAGTCAGAGGTAAAGCTGTAACTTTAAGTTTTCAGACATTTTCAGAACAGAGGAGTTTACGCTTCTTTGCGGTTTCTCAGTAACATGACAAGAGAGAGAAAGAGAGGCTTGTTAAGGAATGACTGTTTATAGCTGCTATAACATAAGTGAGAACAGGAACTAACTTGTATCACCGACATTAAATGTAGCTACAAATGGGTAGAAAGTATGATGTATCATTATATAATAAATAACAAAATTGTAATTATAGATAAATTGTTGTTATATAAGAGGAATAAAACACTCGGAGACGTGCTGTTATAGGAAAATAATCAACTTTGGGGTGGTAAGAGTAACTCCGCTTCATTCGCTTGATTGTTTTTCTATAACAGCAACATGGACTGATTTACAGTATTCCTTATTTACATACTGAACACCAGCGTAAACAATATTGATGGAAACAGAATGCGAAAACTCGTCCCATCCTCAGGCCTCCTCCTGACGGCAGCTAAAAGTGTAACTGAGAAATGTTTTTTAATTAGCAGGTTTATTTCACCTTGAATCTTTCAGCGCAGAATGATCTTGTGAGTCGTCTCTGCTTTTTCATGATCATTACTGAGTCAAACACACGTTTTGTTTTGTTTTGTTTTTTAGAAAAAACATTGTTCCATTTTTAGTCAAAAGAATGTAAAACAGAAGCTTTAAAGATGTTTATGTCTTTGCTGTCATGGCAGATGAGCGAGCCGTGAGGTCCTGGCAGGACACGGCGGTGCCTAGCGGGGTCTCCTGGTCCGACTGCATCGAGCAGAGCACTGAGTGGAGTGTGTGTTCACGCAGCTGTGGTCCAGGTGTGTCCACACATTTCTCAAACAGGAACTTGGCCTGCCAGCCACAAACACACACGCGCCTGTGCGTGGTCAGGCCGTGTCACCCTGGACCAACCGCCAGAGCGCAGCCAGTGAGTTAGCGCTGTTAATACTGAATATCAGGATTAGCATTAAAGGAGCTAATAACCAGTGAAATAGAAATGTGTAAATGAATAGAAATGTTTACTTAAATTTAAAGTGTTGATAAAGTTACTGAAGTTCCTACAAAACATACTTAAAGTTATTGAAATGTTGTTATGTTTCTAATGAAATAGTTAATAGTTACTAATAGCTAATATAAGACTCTGGGAATATAGAACTCTGGGAATATATGGCTTTGGAATAGGACTCTGGGAATATAGGACTCTTGGGAATATAGAGCCATGGGAAAATAGAACTTTGGGAATATAGGACTCTGGGAATATATGGCCTTGGGAATATCGAATTCTGGGAATATAGAGCCTTGGGAATAGGACTCTGGGAATATAGAGCCATGGGAAAATAGAACTTTGGGAATATAGAGCTCTGAAAATTTATGGCCTTGGGAATGTAGGACTCTGGGAATATAGGGCCATGGGAATTAAAACTCAAAATGAAATTTGTCACAGTGTAACTCCACAGTCCATGCTACAAATTCTTTTAAACATCTGCATCTCAGTATCTCAGTATCTTTCAGTATGTTTGGCAGGATTAGCACTTCGAGCTAGTCCACTCATGAAATATAAAAAGTCTTGGGTTTTTTGTAGTATTTTACTTTTACTTTTTATTTGAGTTCCAGAGGCCGGGTGTGTGTGAGAGCAGTTACCGCTCGCCCATGCCAGTGCGCTTCGAGCATCAGGGCTGCTACAGCGCTCGCTCCTACAGGCCGCTGTTCTGTGGAACGTGTTCTGACGGACGCTGCTGCAGCCCCGACCGCACCAGGACCGCACTCGTGACCTTCCGCTGCCCGCGAGGACGAATCGCTCAGCACGCCGTCATGATGATCGAGTCCTGCGTCTGCCATTACAGCTGCCCTCATCCGAACAGCTCCAGAGGAACAAGATCGAGGCTGTAGACTGTAACACGCTCTTCTTTTGGGTATCAATATTACATTATTTAAAGTACATGTAAACATTCCTTAGCTATATTAGCAAGACTTACATGCAAATTTGATTAGAATCGTGTGTCTTCTAGGACCAGATGTGGATTTAAAATAGTGCAGACATTTTAAAGGGGTAGTTTATTTTTTTAAAAATTAATTCTATCAATTAGCCATGTTTGGTTTCTGAAATTTCGCACCAACTATGTCTCAGCTAAAGGGGACATCATCTACATTTGATTTTTTGTTGCTAAATTATTATAAATTATTATACCATTTGACAAAGTCTCAAAATCGGAAACACTCCACGTTGTGCTGTTACAGTGATGTATAGCTGAAGTTGTTTTGTTCCTCTTATACCACAGCAATTTTCCAACAATTACAATTTTATTTCTTAAAGAATAATGTCGTACTTTTTTTTTTTTTTTATGATTATGATTTTTTTATGATTGATGATGATTTTATGCCGTGGAACGTCCATGAAACAAGTTAGTTCCTGTTGTCACTTACGTTATAGCAGCTATAAACAGTCGTTCCCTCACCAGCCTCTCTTTATTCTCTCTCTCGAAGTTAATAAGACAAAAAAAAAGAGAAACTGCAAAGCGTAAACTCCTCTGTCCTGAAGATATCTAACAGTTACAGCTTTACCTCTGACTGCTACTTACAGAAAACTTCGCCATTTCAACGAGTACACACTTTTTTTTTTTTACACACATCCACTATACATGTCCCTGTGAATGAGCTGTTGCTATAGAAACGATAAAGTATTAGAGCGAGCACATTAATATAAACCTGTGCTACTGTCAGAGCTGCTGTTATAGAAAATTAATCAACACCTTCTGATAATAACATCTCCTATTTGTAAACATGTCACACTTTTTTTTTCCAATTTTTAATAAATATATATATATTTTTTTAATTTAAAATGAATAATACAGATACAGCTTTCTTTATTTGCCCTCCTCGGCGCCTCCCTGTGTCCAATTTGAGAACTGCTGCTTTAAAAGCTTGTGCGTAAAAATAGTTTTTGTTCTATTATCATCCATATTTTCATTTTATAAAGCTTTTTAATGAGTGTGTCATTTTATTCATGTGCATATTACCAAATAAATCTGGGACCACATGTAGAGTCATACAGTACACAGCCATTAACAGAGTTACAGATTATTCTTTTTTTTCCATTATGGGTTCAAACATGTTTTTATTTCTTTTATTTTATTTTATTTCTTATTGTCCAAATTTTAAGACATTAGAATTATAAATTGTAAATTATGATGTGATAAGTCATCCTGTATCACCCTTTATATCATCCTTTACCCTATATGCGAGGATCTAAAGTCACCTGAAAAGTTTGATTGTCAGTTTTACACGTTGAATTTTTGTACAAGAAAATACTAAAATTGTAACCCAATAAATAAATAAATAAATAAAAGAAATTGTGTTTGTTTGTGGGTCAGTCTCAGTTCTATCTGTCACTAATTTGTAAATAAAATAAAAAAACCTTTAATGCCATTTGGTGTAAAAGAGAATCCAGATCATTAAAGCCATAGACCACTGCTATGATTATATAAGCATTTATATGTCATATTAAATCAGCTTATAGACGTGAAATGATAAGGATAAAAATACAGAATAAAAGCATGAATGCGCTGATTAAAACATTGTGTAACGATTGAAGGCTACGTTCATTTTTGTGACTTTATTGTTACGATCACCAGCTGGAGTGCCCACGAACTCCACTAGAGGGCACTCCACCCCGGACTCTTGCCCTTGTCTTCTGGACTCCATTTCCCATGTGTTCCTTGCCCCTCATGTGATCTTACCTGTGCTACCCTTGTTTGTTTGTCATGTTCCTTAGTTTCATGTGTCATAGTCTCATTGGTTGATTTTGTCATGTGTTCTCCCGGTCCTGTATAAGAGTTGCTCACCCACGCTCCTAGTTGGCTGATTGTTTTTGTGTTTGTTATAGCCATTCCATGTCTCCATGTCTCCATGTCTCCGAGTTTCCGTGTTTCCTAGTTTACCTGTGTTTTTGACCCTTGGACTGTTTTCCATGTTTTTGATTGTTTGCTGCCTGCCCTGACCATTGCCTGTGTTCTGGATTACTCTTTTGTCTCTGCCTTGGATTATACTGTTTGCTGTTGCTCGACCCTGCCTGTTTTGACCACGTTTGTAAATAAAGCCTTGTACTTGGATCCCCAACTCCGTTGTCGACCCCCACGTTACAGAACAATCAGCCACACCCGGATCCAGCGGCTTTTTGAGCATCCCAGGCCAATCATGGACCCAGTCGATCAACTACTGCACCTTCGGCAAAATAACCTATCTATTGAGGAATACATTCATCTATTCTGTGAGTTGTCATATCAAGTACCAATATATGATGAAATTTTGTTTAAGGACTTGTTCCGTTTTGGACTCAATGAGCCAACAAAGTCATTGTTACCTGGAGGGGAGTTTAACTGCAGTTTAAGAGACTTTATGGACTATGCACTGTTGTCATGTGGCTCTCCTTTTACTGTGGGAGAGGCAGAGGACTTTGAAACCCCAAAGAATTTTTTGGGGGGGGGCCAACAGCGGCAAGCTCCGGCAGCAGCGGAGCTTGACCCATCATGGCCACCAGCAGGTCCTGTGATTATGGTCGCCACTCCTGTGTTTTCTGCACCTACTTGTTCTGTGATCCCCTGCCCAGAGCCTCTTTCCAAGATGGCCGCCTGCCCAGAGCCTCTTTCCAAGATGGCCGCCTGCCCAGAGCCTCTTTCCAAGATGGCCGCCTGCCCAGAGCCTCTTTCCAAGATGGCCGCCTGTCACACCAGAGCCTCTTTCCAAGATGGCCGCCTGTCACACCAGAGCCTCTTTCCAAGATGGCCGCCTGTCACACCAGAGCCTCTTTCCAAGATGGCCGCCTGTCACACCAGAGCCTCTTCCCAAGATGGCCGCCTGTCACACCAGAGCCTCTTCCCAAGATGCCTGTCACACCAGAGCCTCCAGCCATTATGGATGTCAAGCCTCAGTCTTCAGCCATCACGGATGCCACTCCAGTATTCCCGAGCATCGTGGATGTTGTGTTTGAAGACACCAAGGCGTTCCAAGGGCGTTTGAGGCTGATGTCCAGTCTGGCGGACCCACCGTTGATGTCGGTGCGTGCAGCAGGCATTCCAAGAGCTTCAGCACTGGTCGTCATAGGGACACTTCCCTTATCCTCAGTGCTCCCTGTAATGGCGGTCGCCATCCTGTGTGTTTGGGCTACATATTGCTCTGTTCTTGCTCCAGTCCGTGAATCTACCCCCGAGTCTGCTCCAGTCCGTGAGTCTGTTCCTGAGCCTGCTCCAGAGCCCGCTCCAGGCCTCGAATCCGCTCCAGAGCCCGCTCCAGCTGCAGAGGTGGCAGCTCCCTCTGCAGAACCTCCCAGGTCGCCGGCCTCTGCATCAGCTCCTGAGGTGGCAGCTCCCGCTGCAGAGCCTCTCAAATCAGCGGCGTCCCCTCCAGCTCCTCCCGAGGTGGCAGTTTCCACTGCAGAACCTCCCGAGTTGGCAGTGTCCACTTCTGAACTCTCTGCCTGCCCTGTCCCGGCCAAGGAGGCCGCCTTTGAACTCTCTGCCTGTTCTGTCCCGCCTGGTCCGCCTTGGTGGGCACCCGCCTTGTTAGCTCTACATTGGTGGACACCTGCTCTGCTGTGGTGGTCGTCTGCTCCGCTATGGGGATCTCTGGACCCATCTGCTCAGCTGTGGTGGTCGTCTGCTCCGCCGTGGGGATCTTTGGACCCATCTGCTCAGCTGTGGTGGTCGTCTGCTCCGCCGTGGGGATCTTTGGACCCATCTGCTCAACTGTGGTGGTCGTCTGCTCCGCTGTGGGGATCTTCGGACCCGCCTGCTCCGCCCTGGTGCCCGCCTGCTCCGCCCTGGCGCCCTTCAGCTCCACCTGCTCCGCCCTGGTGCTATTCTGTTCCGCCTGCTCCACCCTGGCTCTCTGCTCCACCGGCTCTGCCTCAGTCCCCTGTTCCTCCACTTCCACATGGACCTGGCCCTCCACCCCTCCCCCTGTTCCACCTCCGCTCCACCCCCCTCCTGGACTCATGTCTATTCCTGTTGAGGAGTGTCTGGAAGCCGCTCCTTAGGGGGGGGCTATGTTACGATCGCCAGCTGGAGTGCCCACGAACTCCACTAGAGGGCACTCCACCCCAGACTCTTGCCCTTGTCTTCTGGACTCCATTTCCCATGTGTTCCTTGCCCCTCATGTGAGCTTACCTGTGCTACCCTTGTTTGTGTGTCGTGTTCTGATTGGTTCCTTAGTTTCATGTGTCATAGTCTCATTGGTTGATTTTGTCATGTGTTCTCCCGGTCCTGTATAAGAGTTGCTCACCCACGCTCCTAGTTGGCTGATTGTTTTTGTGTTTGTTATAGCCATTCCTAGTTTCCGTGTTTCCTAGTTTACCTGTGTTTTTGACCCTTGGACTGTTTTCCATGTTTTTGATTGTTTGCTGCCTGCCCTGACCATTGCCTGTGTTTTGGATTACTCTTTTGCTTCTGCCTTGGATTTATACTGTTTGCTGGTGCTCGACCCTGCCTGTTTTGACCACGTTTGTAAATAAAGCCTTGCACTTGGATCCCCAACTCCGTTGTCGACCCCCACGTTACATTTATATTTTCATGAATTCTATATCTGCATCGCCAGATTTTCAGTAAAAGAATAACAGTACTATAAATCAGAATAACTGAAATATTCAGCATTTTTTTTCTCTTAAACTTCTCTGCAAAGATTTTTTTTTTTAATATATTTTACCAAGGAGTGTCTCCAAAACCTCTTCCTCTCAGACTTATTTATGGATTGGACTTATTTATGTGGTCTGTATACTGAATAAGGTGTGTAAACCGTTTATGTGCCCTACATAGTGAATAGGGTGTGTGATTCGGGACACGAGCACAGTGAACATGATGTGGTGAGCTTTTGTGCTGGTTTAGGTGGCCTATAAAGTGAACAGAGTGTGTAATTTGGGACACATCCATCTCAACTCAACTCAACTTTTATTTATAAAGCACTTTCAAAACCATTAAAATGGACCAAAGTGCTGTCCATAGATAAAATACTAAAATTCATGAAAACATAAAATAACAACAAGACATAACAACATCATGAAAAGCATACAGCCAATCCTTCACAATTCTCCGACCTAATCAAACGCCGAAAGCTTGATAAAATAAATAGGTCTTCAAGTCCTTTTTAAAAATGTCCATCCTTGACAAGGATTTTATAGATAACGGTAACACATTCCACATCTCCACTACGCCTCAACCGAGACCGGGACCATAGTGAACTGGAAATTCTGAGATGTTTGTGATTGTTTATCTGGTGTATATAATAAGTTGGGTGTGTAATTCGAGACATGACCACGGTGACCATAATATGGTTACGGTTTATGCTAATGCTGTGAAGTTTATGGATGGTAACCTAGCCCATCTTCATCAACG
The DNA here is from genome assembly GCA_022758105.1 of Pangasianodon gigas. Lineage (NCBI taxonomy): Eukaryota > Metazoa > Chordata > Actinopteri > Siluriformes > Pangasiidae > Pangasianodon > Pangasianodon gigas. Next base: position 20,595,495 of record CM040473.1, on the reverse strand, counting down.
GAGAGGAAGTCATGGTGGTCATGGTGTCGTCATGGTGGACAGTGATTATAAACACCTTGGTGTCCACCTCAACAACAGACTGGACTGGAGGATCGACAGCAACAGCGAGGCTTCCTGAGGAAACTCAGATCCTTCAATGTATGGACCAAATTGCTGGAGATCTTCTACCAGTCTGTGGTTGCAAGTACAACATTCTTTGCTGCAATCAGTTGGAGGAGCAGCATCAGAGCTGGCGATGCAAAGAAGCTGAATAAGCTAATCAGGAAAGCCGGCTCCGTCCTGGACACCCTGGAGGAGGTGGTGGAAAGGCGGATGGTGGACAAATTTGGGAGGATCGTGGAAAATAGCAAACACCCCCTCCATGTCACTTTGGCCAAACAACAGAGCTTCTTCTCCAGTAGACTACGGCAGCTTCGCTGTAACAAGGAAAGGTACAAGAAGTCATTCTTGCCCACTTCTATCGGCTCTACAGTGAGACAACAGCGAGGTTGGGGAGCTGTGTGGACGTTGTGGATGATGGACATGTCTACTGATTTTGCTCACCCTACTACTACACTGCATATTGCACAACAATTTTACACAGGGTCACTGCACATTCTTACACACACACTGCCTCTTCACTTATAACTACTGTACATTTTTTATACACACACTACTGCAACTGCTCATCACACAGTTTTAAACCTGCCAACCTGCAGTATATCATACAGTTAATCTGTTCAGGAATCTCAGTCTGTAAATAACTTGGAGAGCTTTATATGTATTTATATGTATATTTTTATTCTTTTATTGTGTTTATTGTGCGTTTTTAAAGTCTTGTGAACTGTTAATTCTTAGTTTTCCCTCTTGCTCTTGTGTTGTGGATGTTGTGACACCACATTTCACCTTGGGGATCAATAAAGTACTCTATCCTAATTTATTCTATTTATGGTAGTGCTGTGACAAGTGAATAAAGTGAATAGGGTGTGTCATTTGGGACAGGTCCATGTTGAAAAGTTCATGGTGTTTGTGTGGCCTGTGTAGGGAACAGGGTGTGAGGTTTGGGATGAATGATGGCGAGACGTTTGTGATGGTGTAAATGTGACAGAGTGTGAGTTAGTGTGCTAGATTTGATGGCAGTGATTAATAACAGTTCTCAGGTCAGAGTGAAGAATAAATCAAAATAAATTTACTTCTTTTCATATATATAACAATAAGATAATTAACTGTGAGATAAACTGTAACATATACGTGTAACATATAACTATAAGATACATATCTACAGGAAATATAACTATAAGATTTAAAACTATAGGAAATATAACTATAAGATTTAGAACTGTAGGATATATTACTAAACGCTAGTGTGTGGTGAGGTGGTTGTGAGGACGATGGTGTCCTTCCAGACCCCATAAACCAACCCGGCGATGTCTAATCTCTTCACGCTGAACTCGTAACTGCGGTCTGGCCTCAGGTCGGTGAGTTTAATAACGTAACTTGAGCAGGCCAGGGAGCCGAACTCTCTGGCTTCAGTTTCGTTTGTCGGATTGATGAGTTTGTAATGGATCTCGAATTCCTCATCCGGTTTGTGCTGCTCCTGTTCAGCGATGTACCAGTGAAGAACCACCGAATCACAAAAGGCTTGGGTTTGCTCTCTGTTAAACATCACCGGCTTCTCGGCCTCCAGCACCAGCTGAAACTTTGGCAACCTTTTGCTTTCCAGCTCGGGGATCAGGCTGTGTTTGACATGGAGCTTCCCGGGAATCATCGCTGCATCAAAGTCGTCAGCCGCCTGGTGGAGCCTGAGGATCTTCTCCTGGATCTCAGTGTCTCTGAGAAAGAGGGACATGCCACCTTTTTGAGCCAAGATGTCCTCCAGTTCCTCTCGACCCCTGGTTAGCTCAGCATACAGCATCTCGAGCAGCGCCAGCTGGAGCTTCACCTGGTTGTTGCCGTCCCTCTTCACACGCTGGAACCTCGATATGTCAATGAAGTGCATAAGGGTGGAGTTGGAGATGTAGTGCTGGTTGCCCAGCTGAGGGATGTCCTGCCGTATCACCACGATGTAGAAGGAAGACTTCTTGAGGAGCTCCAGTTTGTGGTAGTTGGTCTGGAGCTGATCTGGACTCAGTCTCGTATTGAGAAGATCCATTATATTGCTCTCAATGCTGAGAGGAGCCTGTCTCGTGTTAGGCTGTGACAAGAACCAGACGTTAGTGTTCCCCATTCTGTCTGAACCACAGCTCTTCATTGAAGATGCTGAGACATCTGTGCTATCTGTGCTCATTTTTCTTCTCCTGTCTGCAGCTAACGGCGCAGTCGGTCTCTACAGCAGTGTGACGGGATGAAGGTCTGACCTTGATTAAAGAAGTGAAGAAAAAAAGTGTTAATTTCTATTATACCACAGTGCTGTTTAATTCTGGCCTGTGATTGGTCAGAAGGTGTTGATTTATTTTCTATAACAGCAGCTCTGACAGTAGTTCTGGCTGCTTTTCAAATCTCATTTGAAATATATTATTGTTTCTATAGTAACAGCTCATACACAGGGACACTTACAGCGGATGCTCCATGTAAAGGATTAAAAAACATTGTTGATGGGGTGAAGTTTTCTTTAATGAGACGTTTATTGAACATTTATGGAAGGAGTCTCCAGTGTCAGTGCTTTGTAAGAGTCAGAGGTAAAGCTGTAACTTTAAGTTTTCTGACATCTTCAGGACAGAGCAGTTTTCACTTTTGACACTTTCTCAGCAATGTGACAAGTAGCGTTTTTTTGTTGTTGTCGTTGTTGTTGTTGTTTTTGTCTTATTAACCTCAAGAGAGGAAAAAAGGGAGGATGGTGTGGGAATGACTGTTTATAGCTGCTGTAAGTGAGAACAGGTACTTGCTTTCCTGATGTTCCACAACAGTAAATGTAACTATAAACAGATAAAAAGTATCGTAATGGAGAAAAATAGGATTACTAACACACTAACTGTTCTGTGAACATAGCAGTTCAAATCTGAGAAAGACAAGATTGCATTAAGAAATAGGGAAATGGAAATAATGATCTGGAGAAGCTGTATATTTCTGGAAGAGAGTATGGGCTACTTCCCTTTTTGGTGAATTGACCAAGAGCATCAGGGGCAAGGAGTCGTAAAAGTGCTGCGGTTTGTGGTTTTATGGCCATGAAAATATATACTAAGCAAATAAGTGGATGAGATAAGATGTGGATACGTGATGAGAAGAAGATGATGGTGAGGAAGATAGGAGGTGGTATTATGTTAAAATATTATAATCAGTGTATTCTATCATCCAATAGGATGTTGATTTCTTTGTCCTTTACTAATAATAATGATAATGAAATGAATCATTCATGAACATAACCATATATACTCCGATTTTCTGTCTCAACCCTCGTAGCACTCTGAGGTAAGGTGCGGTCATTAAGGTAAGAGTGGCTACTCGGACTCGTGAGCAATTGCTGATTAAAATAAAAAATTGTAAATTAAAATATTTACTCTCAAGTGTTGTTACTGATTTCTCATTTTACAGGTGAATTTCCACCACATTGTTTAATAAATAAAAAATGTAATTGTTGGGAAGCTGCTGTGGTATAAGAGGAATAAAGCACATGCTGTTATAGGAAAATAATCAACTTTGGGGTTGTAACACGCCACGCCATCGTGGATGAGTTTCCTGTAACGGCGTGACACAGAGAGTTTTATTCCTTAACTCTGAATATAAAAGTCAAACCATAAAACAGTTCCACATTTGGCGAAAAAAAATAATAACTTTTTCCTTTACATGTGTTTTAACTTTTTTGAATCATGAAAATTGTTGTGTGGAGTCGACTCTTGGAATCGACTCCCAATCGATTCCCAAAATTAAGTCTGTATCAGAGTCGATTCAAAAGCACTACACAGCGTTTTATTTATTTATTTATTTATTTATTTATTTATTTATTTATTTATTTTTAAACAAACCAGTCATGGCTGTGTGTGACATGTGTTTGTGAGGATCAGTGTGTTCCATACAGCTCCTGGTATAAACCTGAGTAATATTTAAACCACGCCCATATATCATAATATATACACCACTTCCGTTCAGTGTATACATGATTTACATTAATCAGATTAAAGTGTGACGCAGAAACTGTAAAAGATTAAAGTTATACATCATAATTCACTCAGATCATCCTACCTGACTTCTCCTCTTTAAGCTTTCTGTCTTTGGTTTTTTCTCTCTTCGTTCTTTCTTTATTTTTAAAAGTGTTGTTCGTGTCACCATGGAAACGCAACATCGCCTATTTTAATATGCAAATTAGAGTCGGCGAGGTCACGTGACTCTTTATGGTTTCAGATTAATTTCTATTCTGTGAAGTTTCTGTTCTCACACTATTGTAATTAATGTAGGAATAATACTTTATTTATTTCTTTTTTTTATTAGTTTGGCATGGATTTGTTTATTTCTATTCTATTTCATTTCTCTCCTAGATTTTGTGTATTTTAATTGACTTTAGATTGCTTTGATTTTATTTTATATTTAATATAATATTTCTAGTTTATTATATATTCTAGTTGTAGTTTCTTTTAATCTACCCTACTTTCACTACTTTATTTTATTTTACAGAATGATTTGTTGTTCTACTTTCACTTTTTACCCATAATGACATCCTCTTATTTGATGACATGCTGTTAGATCACTCATAAGGCCTTTCTGAAGATCCAAAAGTGCAGTAAGGAAGAAGAATCTAATGTCTGCTGACTGCTAGAATAATATTAATATTAAAGATGAATATGAATGAGCACCGAGCAGCATGTTATGTCCTGTAGATCTTGTAGTTTTGAGATTAAACTCATTAAAAGCTTAACTGAGTGCAGTAATCTGATGGACACTAGATGGCAGTGTAACACAACAATTCTACTGAAATGCTACAAGTTTTCACTCAAACTCTTAAAGACACTTCAGAGAAAGACAGGAAGTGGAAAAACACACAACTTTCATGAAAACTGCATTAAATCCAACTTTATGTCCGTGTTTTACAAAAGAAAAACATTTTAACATTCAAGCAATAAAAAACACTCGATGAATTAGTAAATGAAATAAATGAGTAGTGTGTAATGATGCAGTTTTAATTAAGCGCAGCGCCGCTATTGGCTGGTGAGAGGCAGTCACGTGACAGGTTGCTCCGCCCTCTCTGTGATGACACACGTGATTGGTCAGCGGTTTAAGCAACAGAGCCGCGTGTTTCTCTGAATGCAGATGTGTAGCTGTGACTTCATTACATCCATAAACAAGTTCAACACTTCTCCAGGGTCTGCTTTTGCTGGAGATATTTGTGAAAAACTCATTTTGTGTCAGGTAAGTGAAAAAAAAGAAAATACAAAAGTTTTCTAAGTGTTATTTTTCTCTTATGATTAAAGAAAGTGCTAGTTTTTTTGAGTTTGTGTATGCTAATCCTGTTTGTAAGGTTGTGAGAACGCATGAATTCCACCTGAGGTCCACCTGTAACACCTGAAACACCTGTAATAACTGTAATAACTGTAACATCTGCAACACCTGTAATAACTGTAACACCTGTAACAACTGTAATAACTAACACCTGTAACAACTGTAATAACTAACACCTGTAACAACTGTAATAACTGTAACATCTGCAACACCTGTAATAACTAACACCTGTAAAAACTGTAACAACTGTAATAACTGTAACATCTGCAACACCTGTAATAACTGTAACACCTGTAAAAACTGTAACAACTGTAATAACTGTAACATCTGCAACACCTGTAATAACTGTAACACCTGAAACACCTGTAATAACTGTAACACCTGAAACACCTGTAACAACTGTAATAACTGTAACATCTGCAACACCTGTAATAACTGTAACACCTGAAACACCTGTAATAACTGTAACACCTGTAACAACTGTAATAACTGTAATAACTGTAACAACTGTAATAACTGTAATGCCTCTAATAACTAACATCTGTAACACCTGTAACAACTGTAATAACTGTAATAACTGTAACATCTGCAACACCTGTAATAACTAACACCTGTAAAAACTGTAACAACTGTAATAACTGTAACAACTGTAATAACTGTAACGCCTCTAATAACTAACATCTGTAACACCTGTAATAATTGTAACAGCTGTAACATCTGTAATAACTGTAATGCCTCTAATAACTAACATCTGTAACACCTGTAATAATTGTAACAGCTGTAACAACTGTAATAACTGTAATGCCTCTAATAACTAACATCTGTAACACCTGTAATAATTGTAACAGCTGTAACAACTGTAATAACTGTAACGCCTCTAATAACTAACATCTGTAACACCTGTAATAATTGTAACAGCTGTAACAACTGTAATAACTGTAACGCCTCTAATAACTAACATCTGTAACACCTGTAATAATTGTAACAGCTGTAACATCTGTAATAACTGTAACGCCTCTAATAACTAACATCTGTAACACCTGTAATAATTGTAACAGCTGTAACATCTGTAATAACTGTAACATCTGTAATAACTAACATCCGTAACACCTGTAATAATTGAAACATCTGTAACAGCTGTAATAACTGTACAGGATCGTGCTTAAGAGGCTCTCAGTATGTTAGGAGCAGTGAAAGGTGGCAGCACTGAGACAGACAAGAAAACATTCTGTTATCCTTTTTTTAAATATAAATCATAACAGAGTACTTTATTGATCCCCAAGGGGAAATTTGGTTAAACCATAGTAGTATAGTTTATCATGATTACTCTGGTATAACATCAGTTACAATTATTATTAGTATTGTTATTATTATTATTATTATTATTTAAATTTAACCTTGATTAATCCAGGGTAGTCACAGTCAGACAAAATAATCGCTTTCTCACGAGAGCCCAGGCCTAGAAGGCAGCAGAATATTTACCACAAACACCATTGAGATAAAGGAGCAGGAGCAGTCATACTGAATACAGCACACTTCCCTTATAAATAGCTCAGAATCGTAAAATCCTAAAAGGCTGGGTGAGAGTTCGGCTCAGCTCCTGTGGGATCTCGCAGTCCTCATATACGTGTGAAAGTTTCTCATTTGGACTTTAAAATTGTCCTGAAAAAAAAAGATTACGAGCGTGGACCAGTTTCAAACAAATGGTGAGTAACTGTGATAATGTGCAAATCTGCTGATTCTCACAGTTATCATTAGAATAGCTACAAATATTGTACTTCATTCCATAAAGTGTAAGCCATAAATAATATAAAGCAATGTATTTTTTATTAACTATCTCTCATGGAATAATGTTAATAAATAGCCGTGTTGCTGCTGGAACTTTACACTTAGTAAGAAGTTCTCGAAAATCCCCTTCTGCTTTTCCAAGTCATGGCGAAGTGAAACGAAATGAGTGGCGCTACGTGCTAATCCAAGGTAGGACACAGACTCCGGCACTTGGAAGTGGCTTTATTGATTTCATGTGCTGGGGACTATTTCTGTCTGCTGGCTAATAGACAAGGCAAATCCTGGAAGCACACTTCTATCCTCAGGCCTGTCCTCCAGACCACAGAGATAAAAATGTGAGGAGGAACACGGCGCACTTAAAGGAGAGACCTTCTGGAAAACTGGGGTGGAGATGTGGGCTGGGGACACGGGGACATGAGGACACGGGGAAGTGGTGAAATGGGGGCATGTTGTTTTGGGGTGCGGTGTGTGAGTGTAACTGTACTCTCATTATGACAGTATGAATATTTATGAATATATATTTATAACAAACTGAACACAGTGTATGGATCTGTAGCTGAACACACTGGAAACCATGAAACAGATAGATAGATAGATAGATAGATAGATAGATAGGTGAACTGAGTGATGATATTTTAGCATGTGCCATTTGGATTATAAAATCATAATAATAATGAGTATGCTTAATTCAGAACGTGTTAAATCCTTTCCAAAAACCTTAAATTTCTTCCTGGTTTTTATACTCGTTGTGCATTTATTGTTCTGGATACAAACAAATTTATTCGTAAGTCATCTACAGGAGCATTTACACAAGAAACGCGGTGTTCATGAAAATCCTGTTCGTTCGTAAAAACGTTGGTATTTTATGTTTCACTCCGGAGTTTGTGTAATTATAAACAGACTCATTAATGTGAACCTCGACTGATCGACTTCAGCCTGTCGAAGAGTTTCTGCGATCTGATATACGGATTACGCTGTAAAGTTTAAATCACTTATTTATTTCAGTGACACACCAGTTTAGTGAGTTGAAAGACAGCGATCCTAAACGCATCCATAAATTAACGTAACGTAAATAAGACTAGCCAGTCAAATAGGACAAATCAGTCAGGCGCCGCATTGATGCTGCAGTGGCTGAGCTGCATTACTGTAAGATTTTAGCGCTCGCCACTCTGTAGTCATCATTTTGTCATTTTTCAGCTCTCTTTGCCTTTTATGGAGTTTTGTGGGTGTGGTTAAATGTAAATCAGCTGTGCTGTGAACATACTTGGTAATTCACTCCTGAATGGCATTTATCATCAAATGCACAAACAGAATCGGAGAAATATCGTAAATCTGACAAATGTTTTGTTTGGTTTGGCTTACGAAAACTTTTACACACATCGTTACTGATTTCAGATAACCATAAATGGCTTTTGGAAACAGTCACTGAGTGAGCTGATCCTAACCAGATTAAAAACTCTACTAAATCTGCTAATCCGATTCATCATTGCCTGATGGACGAATTATTTCGTAAATATAGCAATAAGGTCGCCAGCGTTTATTCCCCTGCTCTTAAACACAAAAAAAACGCTTCCTGTTGTGAAGTAACTGTTGCTCGTCATTCACTTCTATATGTGTGTATGACGTATTTGGTGATTTTTATTCATCAGATTAATAATATTATTGAGATTCTGTATTACCATAAGCTGAACTAGCTAGCTTGTCATCCGTATATTTGGGTTAAATATTGTTTGCTACTTATTACTGAACATTTTCAACAAATTCCCACCCTAAGTGTGAGCAAACGTCGCTAGCTATGTAACAATGGCTAGCAAGTTGTCAGGTTGTGTGTTAGGTTTTGTGACTTCGTCTCCGAATCACACAAATTCTCAAAAGCAGTGGAGAAACAGAGGAACTGAGGGCATTACAGCGTGCTCACAATAGCAATACTGTTCACTGTTGTGGTATCATCAGTATCATCAGTAACATACGCACTGATCATGTGTCACCCCAGCGTGCATATAAACAGAGCTCAGGCAGAAATAACACGCTGATATTTACTCGATTTATCCGACACGCCCCGAGCATTCGTCACGTCGCACGCTCATTTACAGCCGTGTACTGTTTGAGCGTTTTATATCGCTTGGCTACAGTCATATACACTCATTCAGGAGTGTTGCCATGTGTCCTGTCTTCAGGCTGTGCATGTGTGCCTTCATAAATCTGTTCAGCCTCGTAATGCAGTTCTAATTATATCACTAGCACAAACCCGATTTTCCACCATGGATTTGGAAGTAGCTTAAAAATGGAGAGCTAATTTTTACATTTTCTGATATCGTAGTATATCAGAGTCTTTACACCAAAACCTGACTTGAAACAGCTAGCTTTTTTTTTTATGGCTGATACTGAATAAATAATCCTGATATTTGAGATGAATCTCTGCTAAATTTACATTTAAAACAGACCTTCTCAGTAAAAAAAATAAATAAAGAAAATTAGAGGCGGAGCTACATTTAAGTTTGTGATGTCACAAAATGTCAGATATGCATATTGTAATTGGATGACGTAGTAACCGTAATCTTTTATTTACGGATTCTGCGTGCTAAGCCATCCAGCTAGCTTTTCTTAGTTAATGTTAGTGATGAGTGGATGACGTTTGTTGTGGTAAGTTTATATTTTGATAAGGATGATGAACATGATGATGCAAGTTGAGGCTCGATACTAAAATCTCACTCGTTCACTGGCAGAGGGATAGCTGGCAAGATTTATGTTGAGGTTAGCTTATACATAACTCAATGTGTATTCATAGCTTTCATTCTGATCACTTGATTAATTTTAGCCTTAGCTGCTGAGCCAAATTTAAAAAGAAAACTGAATTTTTCTATATTTCTTTAACTTTTAACTAATATTCTGATGTAAAACTTCACCTTTATTCAGTTGTGTGTAAATACCGTTTATACCGTATAATGTACTTTTTGCCAAAACATCAGAAACTACTTTACAGTTCCAGGGTCTTGATACGAGTCAGGAGTTGAATCAGGCGTCTTGAAGGAGATAAAGCAGAAAAATATCTCCGTGATCCGTGAAGAGAAATCTCTCACACTGTACGCTGTCGTTCCGAATTTAGCCGCGTGCTTCCTGCTGTATGTCCAGTTATCAGACGTGTGACATCATCATGCTTGTTCCTCTGAGAGTCGGATCTCTTTATGTCTCATTAAAGGATTAGATAAGGGTTACAGGAATGACATGAGAGAGCCAGAGACCCCTTTAACTGTACGTAATCTAAATTTCATGCACCCTGTCAGTACAGATTTATGTTATGAACGTAATACATGAGAATACAATGTAAATATCAGACTCTTTATTCAGATACGTACAGTAATATTCCGGCTATTTATTGGAGCTGTAGCACTTTTTATTCCTGAACTTTCCACCATCAGAACATGTGGTTCTAATGGACAGGAAACCCACTGTCATTAAAGTTGTTATATTTATTATTGTATTATTATATTAATTAGCCAATTTGACTGGTCACTTGAATCTACTAGCTTTAATCCAAACCTCAATAATTCAGACATAAAGGTACCAAACTGTACTTTTTCTTGTCACTTGGGTGGTACAATCAAAGAGACGTATCATTAGTAGTTACATAATTTGACCTTGAGGAGCACAGATTTAAAACAGTACTCCAAACGCTAATTAATGGTACACAACACGCACATTCCAAGGTAAAGTATAGGTACTAAAGGTACAATAGATGTGCCATTGGTAGTACCGTATCAGTGACAAGGAAAAGGACAGTTTGGTCCCTTTATTTCTGAGAGTGCAGCCCGGTTAAAGCTGTTTTATTTACGTAACCATTCAAACTGGCTAATAGCTATAGGAATACAACAATAAATATAATAACTGTATTATAATAATAATCATCATCATCATCATAGATCTAGGTTGTGATTTCCTGTAAAAAAATAAAAATAAAAATCACAGATCCCCTGGCTATGATTCACAGACCCCATACACACCACCACAATGTCTCCTTTAGTCCTCTACAGCAATAATACACTATTTTTATTTTTAGAAGAATGATGATGAATGTCTAACTTTTTCAGATCAAGTCTGCGTAAATAAATCACGTCCTTGTTTTTATGACAAGGTCACAAAATTATGTCATTCTAATCAGTACAGCTGGCTTTAAGCTTCAGTGTGGTTTTTGTTTGGTGTAGAAAAATAGATGAAATACAGAAGACATAAAAATGATCTCATGTTTGTTTTGGTTGTGAAACAAAACTAGTTTTTTCAGATCTGAATTTCTGGGGGTTTTGTGTGTTTTTGGGTCTGGTGTGTTGATGTATGTTACGCTAGGTTGTGCCGGGGGGAAAAAAGATACCAAAAACTTGCATTTTAAACATTTTTAAAGGTTTTCTATAAAGGCAAAATCAAAAGAAAAAGTCCAAAAAAGCCCGATCCTTCAAAGGGTTAATGCATGCCATATTTTGCCATATGTTACATTCTTTCTTGAATGCTCTTCGGCTGAAATTAAGAACTTGTCGTTTTCCTGAGAGGGGGTTTGGAGCTGGTGAGAAAGCCTCTGGGCTGGACGCCAAAGCTAGCCTGGCTGGTCGCTGAAACCCAATCTGTCTCTTCACTAGCCTTAGAAATGTCCCACTCTCATATTCTCTGTCTGGACAGGAGGGAAGTTTCCAATACAACCGTGCTTGTGCGAGTGTGTGTGGTCTCGGTGTTGTTCCTGAGGGTGTAGTGAGGAAATTACTGTAACGTTATCTCGCCTAGTGACACGGCTTGGTGTGAGAAGCCATACCAGCACGCATGACACCAGGAAAGTTTATTTTATTCCAATTTTACGTGATATTTGTAGATGCTCATTTCATGCCACAGAGAAGAAGGTCATCACAGCCTCCATTAACACTTCACGCTCACCATGGCATGTTCTGTGGTCTCCTGGCTTGAGCGAGCGTAAGAAATTGCATAGCCGATTTGGTGTACAGTGCACTGGTGGGTCAGGCAGCTGGTGAAGGTGTGTGCCAACTCATTTATCAACCGATCTGTGAGAGCAGCGCTCAGGTTACAGAGGTTTCCAGGCCGTGACAATAGCCAGGGCTAAAAATATCCATCCGGACTGAGGGTTTTCCACTTGCCTCCTCGTCTGGCTTCTACGGTGCAGCCTGAGCGATCAAGCGCACGAGCGTGCATGCCAGCGTGCACGTATGAACGTAATGTCAAGGATGATATGCGATCCATGCAGTCACGCTGTGTATAATGAAATGCAGCAACATGTGTACGTGTATCATGCACATATATATACACCAACACCAAGCAAGACTGATACGTTTCACTCAGCTGTACATGATGTGCTTTCAGAAGTGAAAACCAGGCATTATGATCAGTTCTGCATGAGATTAAACAAATATGTGATGCTAGGTGCAATAACATGGATACCCCAAATGATCACTCTGTTTTGATTTAAAGTTTAGTTAAGTTTTAGAGATAACTAATTGTGTGCTGGTGTCGAGGAGCTGAGGATGGATGGGATAGAAAGTGGTGGAGTGACTCTGATCTGATTTTTGAAATGATGGATTTAGCAAGTGTTCAATCAGAATTGGAATTTTAGGCCAATATTAATCACAAAACACCAGAAATAGCATTTTGTAGTGGCGATCATGTAACACTTGCCAGATTTACAGTTCTGTGCAAAAGTCTTAGTCACATGCAAAGAAATGCTGTAGATCAAAGACGCCTTTAAAAATAATGAAATTAAATGTTTCTACATTTAAAAAAAATACTATAAAGAGCAGTAAACAGTAATAAATGAAACAAAGTCAATATTTGGTGTGATGATCCTTA
>CM040473.1:20562198-20582357 GCA_022758105.1 Pangasianodon gigas | reverse complement strand
GTCTCTTATGGAATCTGCTGCTTTCTTTACTGACATACAAACATTTTTCTGTAACATTTCATTTTGTGCTGGAAAACTAATGTTTGGAATCTAAAATGTTTTTGTACTGAATCAATAATGTAGAAGTCAGAAAATAAACATCTATAACAAAGTTTGTACTAAAAAATATAGGGTGCCAAGACTTTTGCACAGTACTGTACATCAGTGTTTCATGGTATTGCAGAGTCAGAGCTAACGTTACGTTATTCGGGAGACTCAGGCCAAAATGTGCACCTTGATGAACATTCCAGGAAAGTTTGCCGTGACATACTTCCCGCTCGCCTCTGAGCTCCTGGCATTACAGGCTCAGCTCCATCCTCATTTACCTCTTAGCTTGTTGACAGACAGCGTTTCACCACTATTCAAAAACACAAACACTCCTGTGATCTTGTTACCTGTGGTGTCCCTCAGGGCTCTCCTCTGGGACTGATCTTTTTAACAAATGACAGATTTCACGTCAAGACCTCGGTTCTTACTACAGCATGTATTTATCATCTGATTTTCTCAGATAACACAAAAAAACATATGTAGACGCAGAGCAAAATGATTTCCAGTAAGCCTTACAGTCATTATCACTTCACTCACAGTGGAAATATTTTTCACGTCGGCTTTGTCAGTGTTGATGAGACTAAACATCGATGTTAAGATTCGAGTCCAGAATTGTGAGAAAACTCTGTGATGAACGATTCCACGCTAGAGGATATAAATTCTTCATGGAGTTCATTCTCAGGGTAAGGCAACGCTAACTGATGATCAGTAGCTGGATATGGAGTTCTTTGATATCGTGTGTGTATTGTTTTATTTTTTTTTACCGCATTTCAGTTTCATTAATCGCTTTACAGCATGATAAGATTGTGGATGAATGAAAGTTAGTAAAACGTATCACTGAGAGCATCCTTTTGCTAATCGTAGCTAGCTGTATTTCCAGTTAATTGAGAGTGGCATTAACACTCATAATGTGAATGATGGGTGTTTTTATTTTTTTTAGTCAGAGTGAGAAGCTTCCAGTTGAAGAGGAGGAACAAAAAGCCGTGTAAACGCGTGAGACTGTCAGATTAGCTTCGTTCACATAGTGAGCATAGTATCCTTGATTCCACTGCAGTTTTTTCTAGAAAATTTCTCATAAATGGTGTTCAGCTTGGCCACTGTTGTTGTTGTTGATGTTGATGTTGATGTTGTTGTTGTAGCAGAAGTAAAGTTACCCTGCAAATGCTACTTCTGGGGAAAAAAAAAAACCTGGAAGTGTGAAAAGAGTCCATTCATGTATGTTTATTCATGTCAATAGAGTTCTAGTGAAACTCTCTCGAACCGTTCTGGCCGCGGTTTCTAAAATGTTTTAATTGTTGTTCACATTAGAAAGCTGAGACGTTTCTCATCTCAGGAGTGTATTTTATCAACTTAACACCATCACACTCCTTAAAAGATGCAAGGATCTCTGGATGTCTTCATGAACTCTGGTCTTGACTCCAGTTCCTGCTGTGTTTACAGTTCTCTCTCTCTCATCAGTCAGCCTGATTGAACATCTTCATCTATTTATTTACTCACACACTCATAAAAGTTCTCGGGTTTCGGTTTACTCGTACTGTGGACCATTGTTTAGTGTTAGGGCTTCATAATTTTGGAATTCACTCCTACACAGTCTCTATAACATTATGTCCTTGAGATGATCATTATTTTCCTGATCATGCTTGTCCTTGTGTACTCCTGTTTCTGTCATGTTACCATACGTTCACACTAGCAAGTGACAAGTTGCTCGTTTCGCTTGTAGTTTGTCTCGTGTGTGTGTGTGTGTGTGTGTGTGTGTGTGTGGCGACAGCTACTTTTGTCGCTTGTGCACATGGCCTGTCCAGATATAGTAGCTATATATAACTTCTGAAGTAAAACACAAATGTAATCAGTGTGAATTTGTTAATCAGTTTGAAAGCTGGTTGTTTGATTTACATGTTGCACGCTTGGCTTCGTACTAGCTTTGTTCTCAAATTAGCAAAGCAATAGTAATGTCTCTTTATACATTTAATAAGAGATCGCAAATGACAGGATAAGATAAAAGCATTTAAAAGGTTATAAGTTTTTCTTCCATTTTTTTGGGGGTCAGACAGTAAATGGTGCCCAGTGATGGACTGGTGTCCCATCAGGGGTGAATTCTGGCTTCAGATCCACCATAAAACTGTCCAGGATAAAGTGCTTACTGAAGATGAATGAAACAGTAAACAGGAAACTAATTGCAGATAGAACGTAAACTTGTGAGTGGGGACGAAACTTCAGACTAAACACACCATTGGCTTGGTCCGAGAAACCATTCGAGCCAATAGTTTGGATTTGTCACTTTACCACATTATACCTAATTTGCATACTTTTGAAAAAATCTCATTTTAAATGTTGCTAATGTCATGCCACCGTGTCATGCAAGTATATAGAAAATGAATGTTGCTTGCTAGTGGGAACACCTGGGGTTATTTGTCTTACTGGCTGAATGGAATAGTAAAGCAACCTTGAGTTTGAACGGAAGTTTGGATTAGCCATTTCAACGCTGTCCAAATAAAGATGCTATACAGGCACTCTTTTGTTTTCCAAAATACAAATGATGTTGATGACACCTAAAAGGTACTTTGTCTTTCACATCCAACTGTTCCTGTACAATTGTGTCCGTCTATCTAAAGGTGCACTCTTGATCCTACCACCGACTTTTTTCACATTCTGAGAGTGAATAAACTGATCTACCTTCCAAGCCCTGGATTAATCAGACTTGACCTGATATCCAAGCAAACATGTGAACATCTCAGATTCGCTTAATTCAGTCGCGCTTATAATTCTAATTAATCAACACAAGCTTTCAGCCTGTACACCCTGTGTATAGAGGATTTGAGATATAATCTGATAATGTTCCTGTTTTTTCACTTTACAAATTTGTTTTAATCCCACTGATGTCTGGTATCCATCCACTTGCTTGCTATCAGGTTCTGGGTGGAGTCACAGCCAGACCTTTAATCAGAGAGGTGTGAGGGAACTAAGCTAGGCCATGAACTCATCACCCAAAACCCCAGGCGACTCCATAATCATCATCATGTTGCGAGATGGCTGACAGAACCGGCTATCGCGTAGCCGCCACCATTCCGCACCTTCATGCCTTTGCCACATCCTGAGCCAAGTCCACAACCAGCACATAGGTCTGGACTACGTCTTGAGTATTTGTTATAGGTGGAGAATTAAGAAGATATGAGAAGCTACAGTACCACTTTGACCTGGGAAAAAAAAATCGCTTGTCTTCTCCATGTTCTACTGTATGGATCACATCTGGAATCATGTGTCTCTAAAACTCCAATTTAGAAGCAGAAGCTCAAGTTGACCTCATCAGAGTTACGGGATCCTTCAGCTTGTCTAGAGTTGCTGGCTGGAAGGCCACAACAAATCCATGTTGATGTTAGCTAGCCTGCGAGGCCAAAAGCTAAAGATTTATAGAATTTTCAACTGATACTAAAAACTTGAACCCACTTTGGTCAGTGACTTATTTGCAGAACATGGTCGGTAACCAAGTCAGTCTAATTATATAACAGGAGTTTTGTACTTCAATATAGCATAGTGTCATGTTATTAGGCTAGGTGTTTATTAACTGTGCAAAGTGTCGTGTTTCTGAGATCAGCTGTTAATTATATACAGCTTCTTGACATTCTGTCTCTGCTAAGAGAATTATGTGAGAATTTATTCTTACAGAACTTTTGCTCGGTTAATCTTCTTCAGATGAATCTGTTTTGGCATGGCTAACACTTTCAGAAACGTAAGATTGCAACACAGCAACACATCGGAAAAGTTGAGAATATATAAAATAGTGCGTGAGATGATCAGTAGAAGGTTGCATTAACTCTTGGAAAGACTTGGGAAGACTTGTGAAGATGTGAAAATTAGCGAGCTATTGCCTTTTCCTTCTCTTCTGCGTTGGTACCTTCTAAGGCAGAAATACGTGTTAGGGATTAAGTGCCTTGATTTTTAAGATGCTTGACTATTCTAGGACATGACATGGATAGTGGAGGTCAGGATTGGTCAGTGTCAGAATGGTTCCAGGGTGGTACGGTACCTTGATACGTTGCTAACCATTGATACTGTTTCTCACCCCATGGTAGCCACATATAAGGCAATAAATACAAAATAACTAACGCTGCCGTACTATAGGGTTTCTGGAACGATGGTGGCTTGAGATGATCATCGTTCCAGGGATGATTCCTACCCGGTTGGACCTGTGATTAGAAAATTATCTAAACAGTTCCCCTAAAAAAGGGTTCCTCACAGGTTCTTTGAATACTTAAGGATCCTTATCTTCCTCTATCCATCTCTAGAATGTAGAATCCATCTCAAGAATCCATCTGTTGGATTGTGATTGGTCAGAAAGTGTTGATTGATTTTCTATAACAGCGCCTCTGACAGTAGTGCAGCTGGAAATCACAGGTTTATACTAATGCACTCGTTCTAATACGTTGTCGTTTCTATGGTAACAGCTCATTCACAGGGACTTGTACAGCGAATGTTCCACGTGAACAGATTAAAAAACGTGTGTAATCATTGAAATGGTGACTTTTTCTTTAAGGAGGTGTTTATTTAATATGTATGGAAGGAGTCTCCAGTGTCAGCACTTTGTAACAGTCAGAGCTAAAGCTGTAACTTTAGATTTTCCGACATCTTCAGGACAGAGGAGTTTACGCTCGGTAACATAACAAACTGTGATTTTTTTTTGTCTTATTAACTTCAAGAGAGAGAAAAAAAGAGAAGCTGGTGAGGGAACGACTTTTATAGCTGCTATAACATGAGTGACAACAGGAACTAACTTGTTTCACCGACGGTCCACAACGTTAAATGTAACTATAAATGGATAAAAGTAGAACGTCATTCTTTAATTTAAAAAAAAATGTAATCGTTTGCAAATTGTGGTGTTATAATAGGAATGAAAATTCTTCTGACCAATTTTACCCACCAGATTTTACCCAAATTCAAGGAAAATTGAATTTAAGTGTACACTTTTCAGTTTGTTCTCTGAGGCACCGTTAAAAGTTCTATGTAGAACCCTATAATTGAGAGGTTTCTTTTCTGAGAAGCTTGCAAGCAGAACCACATTAGGAAGCTAAGAGGCAAAACCTTCCCAAGACCCCTTAGTCTCAGATTAAATCTTGTTCCTCTTCCTAATTGTTCATAGATTTATACATGACATGACTTGTGTGAATTCTTATCTTGACGTGTTGTAAGGATGAAACTTTTCCATCCGTCCCCACGTACACAAAACATCCAGCATTGAATTAACACCTTCCCTATTGATTTAACTGTTTATTTTGTGTCCAGCAGCATGAATATAAACACTCCGGGTGTTAATGGAACATTGCTCTGTTCGCTGTGCGGCTGTATGAGGCCTTGCTGGGACTCTTGGCGATAAAGCCTAACTCAGCAGAGTGCATTGCTAGAGCTGGTTCAGCTATTCAGGAGCTGATATTAAATTTTATATCGGAGTGTTCTTCCAAGTTTACAGCTTAAGCGGTGTACATGAGCATCGGGAATCGTTTACCACAGAGCTCACACATGCTCGGATAACTCCGGCTCGCTGCTCCTGCCCCCGGAACCCCTGCGCTTGTGTTTTTTTTCCATTGTGCCTGCCAAAGATCAAAAAAGAAATGTGGATGACTCCAGCGTGTTCTGACTGCCACTGTGGTTTTGCGGACGTGGGAGGAGGGACGCAAAAAGGCTTTATTTGGGCAAATCCAACAAAATAATGCCGAAACGCAAAGTTTAGAATCGCGTGATAGCGGTGAATAAGATTTTGGCCGGAAGAAAGAAACAGCAGGGTATATACGGACAAAACTAATCCAGAAATTACACGAAACAGGTGCACACAAACAGGTAACAAACAATGACAGGGCAGGGGCGGAGAAGGGCTAGGACAGAAACAAAAACAAAATCACATGGAGCTTGTCACCATGGAAACCGCAACGTGAAGGGAGAATCTGTGACACTACTGAATTCACATAAGTGAAAATCACACCATGTGAATCAGCCTTTCCTGCATGTAAGTAACAGCTTGCAATTCCAAAATTTGTGAGCTGTGCGTGAGATTGGCGACATTTTTTGCTAATGTGAATTAACATTTTGGATGATCTGACGCACGTAATCGTCGGAAATAAACTGGTAGCATGTGCTAGGGGGCTTTCTGAGTACTAAGTGCTAACAAGTTGATGTGAGACCGTAGTGCCAAGTTTGCCTAATCAACAAGAGGCTGTGCAAGTTCTCCTTTTGCCAGTTGATTTATAAATAGATTCAGCACTACCAGTCTCGGATTTGACAAAAGCTGTAGATTAGAATTAGCCATCTACAAAAAAAGCTACATTGCTAACATTAAGTTTTTGAAAGTCGTTTGATTCAAGGCTGAGTAAAGTGAGCTGACGTTTACCATCCTGTGTGACTGAAAAATGTTATTTAACCTGGTCTTTCTCTTTGAAAGTCTATAAAGGCTGTAACTGTTTAGAAAATCAGCCCATGATACTAAGCAAATTCTGCCGTCTCCGTCTATACCCTACAACGATATCGTATTTTATAAGTAAGGAATAAAACGTGAGGAATAAAACGTGGTGTGTGGTGCTGTTACAGTAAAATAATCAATGATGAAGCGGAGTTATTGTTACAGCCCTGAGGTTCCTATAACAGCACATCCCTAAGTGTTTTACTCCTCCTATACCACGGCAAGTTATAACAATTTTTTAAATTATTTAAAGAACATTTAAAGAATTCATACTTTTTATCCGTTTGTAGTTACATTTAATGTTGTGTAACATCTGCAAAACTTAGTTCCTGTTCTCACTTACAGTTGTGGCCAAAAGTTTTGAGAATGACACAAATATTAATTTTCACAAAGTCTACTGCTTCAGTGTTTTTAGATCTTTTTGTCAGATGTTACTATAGAATACTGAAGTATAATTGCAAGCATTTCATAAGTGTCAAAGGCTTTTATTGACAATTACATGAAGTTTCTGCAAAGACTCAATATTTGCAGTGTTTTTCAAGACCTCTGCAGTTCGCCCTGGCATGCTGTCAATCAACTTCTGGGCCACATCCTGACTGACGGCAGCCCATTCTTGCATAATCAATGCTTGGAGTTTGTCAGAATTTGTGGGTTTTTGTTTGTCCACCTGCCTCTTGAGGATTGACCACAAGTTCTCAATGGGATTAAGGTCTGGGGAGTTTCCTGGCGATGGACCCAAAATTTCGATGTTTTGTTCCCCAAGCCACTTAGTTATCACTTTTGTCTTATGGCAAGGTGCTCCATCATGCTGGAAAAGGCATTGTTCGTCACCAAACTGTTCTTGGAGGGTTGGGAGAAGGATGTTTTTGTACCATTCTTTATTCATGGCTGTGTTCTTAGGCAAAATTGTGAGTGAGCCCACTCCCTTGGCTGAGAAGCAACCCCACACATGAATGGTCTCAGGATGCTTTACTGTTGGCATGACACAGGACTGATGGTAGCACTCACTTTTTCTTCTCCGGACAAGCTTTTTTCCGGATGCCCCAAACAATCGGAAAGGGGATTCATCAGAGAAAATGACTTTACCCCAGTCCTCAGCAGTCCAATCCCTGTACCTTTTGCAGAATATCAGTCTGTCCCTGATGTTTTTTCTGGAGAGAAGTGGCTTCTTTGCTGCCCTTCTTGACACCAGGCCATCCTCCAAAAGTCTTCGCTTCACTGTGCGTGCACATGCACTCACACCTGCCTGCTGCCATTCCTGAGCAAGCTCTGCACTGGTGGTGCCCCGATCCCGCAGCTCAATCAACTTTAGGAGACGGTCCTGGTGCTTGCTGGACTTTCTTGGGCGCCCTGAAGCCTTCTTCACAACAACTGAACCTCTCTCCTTGAAGTTCTTGATGATCCGATAAATGGTTGATTTAGGTGCAATCTTAATAGCAGCAATATCCTTGCCTGTGAATCCCTTTTTGTGCAAAGCAATGATGACTGCACGTGTTTCCTTGCAGGTAACCATGGCTAACAGAGGAAGAACAATGATTTCAAGCACCACCTTCCTTTTAAAGCTTCCAGTCTGTTATTCTAACTCAATCAGCATGACAGAGTGATCTCCTGCCTTGTCCTCGTCAACACTCTCACCTGTGTTAACGAGAGAATCACTGACATGATGTCAGCTGGTCCTTTTGTGGCAGTGGAAATGTTTTTTTTTTTTGGGATTAAGTTCATTTTCATGGCAAAGAGGGACTTTGCAATTAATTGCAATTCATCTCATCACTCTTCATAACATTCTGGAGTATATGCAAATTGCCATCATAAAAACTGAGGCAGCAGACTTTGTGAAAATTAATATTTGTGTCATTCTCAAAAGTTTTGGCCACAACTGTACGTTATAGCAGCTATAAACAGTCGTTCCCTCACCAGCCTCTCTTGTTTTCCTCTCTTGAAGTTAATAAGACAAAAAAATTGCAGTTTGTCATGTTACCGAGAAACCGCAAAAAAGCGTAAAGTCCTCTGTCCTTAAGATATCGGAAAACCGTTACAACTGTTAAAAGCACTGACACTGGAGACTCCTTCCAAAAATATCTCTTTAAGTATCAATGATTAAACACGTTTTTTAATCCGTTTACTATTATTAGTGGAGCATCCGCCATACAAGTCCCTGTGAACGAGCTGTTACTATAGAAACTATAACGTATTAGAACCAGCGCATTAATATAAAGCTGTTATAGTGCTAATCAGAACAGTGCTTTTGAAGCAATCATTGTCTCGACATTTAAACTAAAATAAATTTCATAATCTTTTGACTCCAGCTGGAAAAAAAAGACTTTTACTTTTTTGCTTTCTGGGAAAATAATTCATAATAATGAATATAAAATCAACATCATGTGTTGACAAAGAAGCTTTGTACAAAATCCTGCTGACACTAAAATCTACATCAAAATCATTCAAAAAATATGTAAAGATATTTGCATAGCAATAAAGTCAAACCATAAAAACACACACACACACACACACACACACACACATATAGACTAATTAAAGTGTAGAAAATGCCCTCTAATGTTCTCCAACATAAAAAATATTTCATACATGATGTAAGGAAACTGGTGTTTTCCTTGCAGTTCTCAACAGAATGCTATTAGAAAAGTCACATTTGTAAGAACGGAACTGTTTGCTGAAAAACTTTATCTTCCAGAAATGTTATGGATTTCTAGCTTGTCAAATATTTCTGTTTTGCCCGAGAGTTCTATCATCGTTTCGTCCGCCGCTCAGAACGGAAGCGTGTCCATGAAGATTTTCTCCACGATGGGCGGAGGAGGAACCAGGTCCTCCAGCTTCAGGTAAAAGATCCGCTGAAGACCCTGCGTGCACAAAGTCCTCAGTTCTGGCAGTTTGCTCAGCAAACGAGACAGACGCGGCTGAGATCTGCTCTGGTCTGCGCTGCTGCTGGTGATGTGGGTTCTGAGGCAGGAGATCAAGCGGTTCTGAAGCTCTTCCACACGTGTGGGTTCCTTTAGACCATGGCGATCTGGAGAGAACGTGAGAGTGAAGTGTTAAAACGTTAAATCAAAGATTACGATTGAATGAAGATTTATGGTTAAAAAAACCCGTTCCTCAAAAGTTCTTTAGATGGTTCTATCCTAGAACATGCTCTTTAGATTCTTTTAATGGTTCTAGCTTAACAAGATTCTGCCTGGAAGACTCTCTGATGGGGAAACCCTAACCCTAAGAGAAACCTTCTGTTGCTGAAACCTAAGGGTTCCCCGGATGGGCAAAGCAAAGAACCTTTTAAGGTGACAGACAGAATGTTTTTTCTTATCCACTATGGTTGGGTTTAGCTTTCTAAAGGGGCTGTTTTGGAACCTTTTAAAAAGCTAGGAACTGACTATCCAAGGAACCCATGAGGAACCTATTTATGAGCATAGTTTGACCAAATATTTGACCAAAAAGATTCATGGTTATTTTTTCATTATATTTTTCACACCTGTGATGATGACGAGTGCTGCTAAGCAGGAGAACGATGTTACGTCCAGGCTCATGCGATGGAGACTCTGGGAGAAGTCCATGATAGAATCAATCCAATCTCCAAACCCTCGTACACACTGCGAGCGGTGCAGCACTACACCATTACAGAATATCAGTTTGTGTTCCTCGGGATTTGATCTGCAAGAAAACAACGAGACGAGAACATCATCTACAGTCCCAACTTCTTCTCACAGGTCAAAAAAAAAAATCTTAGGGTACACTTGTGGAGATCCTTACCTGTATGCTAGTCTCAGTATGAAGAGCTCGACGAATGCGGCCTCCAGCAGGAGCTCCTGGTCCTCACGACAGAAGGTGCGGAACCCAGGAATCGCCTCGGCCCATTTCTGAATAACCTCCATGGTCCCGGTGAGGAGATCATAAAACTGCTGGATGTCATTGGCGTCCACCTTTTCAGACAGGTTCTTCACGTTTTCTTGGTACTGAATATTGAGAAGAAAATAATATGTGTAACTAAATTAATAGGGGAAGCATTGCTTTAGAGTCTGGACGAGTCTCTCATGTTCTTGAAGAACGAGATATTCAATTTCCTTACCTTGGAGTAATCCAGTTTTGCCAGAACAGGATTGGAATCGATGTGAGCCCTTACGAGTGAGGCGGTAATATTCACAGGGGTCACACTGTCCGGAAGGTTCTTGGGCTTTGATGGAAGACGTCCTCTTCGGCCTTTAAGACTGTCTGTTCTCACCACTAAGACCATGGACGACACAGAAGGTTATCAGCATACATATCCTTCCATACGTCCAAGTAGAACTGTTTTTTAAAACTTTTTTAGGAGTGTAAACTATGGTTGGTTCTAGCGTTCTAAAAGAACTATACTTCTAATCTTTTCTGAAGAATCACTTATGGTACCAGATCTTTTTGTCTAAGAGTATACGTTGTTTGGTTCTAGCTTTCTAACTTTCTGCCCTGGGTTCTGCATAGACTCTATAAGAGCTCTCCTGAAACCTTTTTTTCTTAGAATGTACAATCTAGTTGGTTCTAGATTTCTAAACAGGCTCTATTTCCAACCTTTCCTGAAAAAGAAACCCTGTCTTCTGGGTTCTGTATAGAACATACCTGGTTTCTCCTGATGGGGAAAGCAAATGTCTGTTTAGGGTTGGATTTTTTTTTTCTTAATAGCATACATTGTAGTTGGTTCTACTTTGTTTTAACTGGCTCTGTTTGGAACATATAAAGGTTCCCCTAATGGGCAAAGCCAAAAAACAAGAGTGTACATTATGGTTGTTTCTAATTTTCTAAAGGGGCTCTGTTTGGAACATTTTCTGAAAGGTGATTAGCTGGGATGCTTAATCCATATTTACCTTCTTTGACCATTCCTACTGCAAGACACTTCTGAAAACGGCAAAACTGGCAACGGTTCCGTCGTCGCTTGTCAACTGGACAGTCCTTATTGGCAAGGCAGACATATTTCGCATTCTTCTGAACAGTGCGCTGTAAAAGAACCCACAATGAAGCTTATAGGTACATATTAGAAGGAGATAAACCTTACAGGACAAACAGAAGGAAGAGTGCAGGTAGGAATCTTGGGTACAATTTTTAAAAATTTACTTAGAGTCTTTGGAGTCATCCACAACTGCCCCCCCCCTTTTTTCATGGTACCCCTGGTTAGAACAGTATCTTGACAATTCATTAAGGATTATTGAGCAACTCACCTTGAAGAACCCTTTGCACCCTTCACAGGTGCGAACCCCATAGTGCTGACAGGAAGCATTGTCCCCACATACAGCACAGTGTCCTTCGTTGGGATTTCGTGGTTTTGGAGACAGATGAGCCTCAACCCTTTCGACCTTTAGTACTGGGCTGTCCAAGCACCCATGCTCAAGGTCCAGGGGTGGGAAATGCAATGGAGATGGTTGGTGAAGTTGACCAAAAGTGTCCTCGTCACCGAGTTGCAGTTGGTGATCCCGGATCGGGGACTGCTGCTCAACCGGAGTGTTGAACGTAAAGAAGGAAGGCTGCTGGTGTAGAGCTGTGACCTCTGATGGCCAAGACATGGAAGAAAATGGACTGAAGGCACTTTCCCAGGTTGAACTTGGATGGCTTTGGAAGCCTGGAGTGGAAGGTGAGGAAGTTGCTGAAAGCGGGCTTCCGTAATAGTCAGATCCACACGAGGACAAACTTTCATCCAGACAACTGAAGGTGAAGGTTCCTGGGTAGCAGCCATACACCTGGATGTCGTCCAGCTTGAAAGGAGACTGAACACCACGTGGGCTTGAACCTTCAACTAATGCATTGTGGATGTCGCCAGGTGCGTTTGTGTTCATGGCGGCTGAGACTGAAGCGGTGAACTGGCAAGAGAAGGTGTCAGTCTCACCAGAATGGCCCACTAGAGTGTTGATGCTGGGCAGTGACGGTGGAGAAAGCTGCTCCCTCTGGATGCTGAGGTCCATGCCCGGCTTGTTGGAGAGTCCTGAGTTTAGAAAATCAGGGCTGAAGTAGTTGCTTTCATAAGGCAGGGCTCCATACTGGGTCTCGACGCAAGGCATCGCTATGGCTGCAAATAGAGAGTGATCGTTAGGATCGACTGTCGTAATGATCCTATGCAAACATTTGCTTACACAATCTGTCAGCACGTCTCCGTTTCACAGGTGCACGAGACCATAACTCATATGCGAGTACCACTTCAAAGGTGTCTTAGCACCTCTAAGTGGCAGTGATCCCAAATCCCTGACTCCCTAGCTACCACTGTAGGGAAACCTCACCTAAATTCCAGGGAAAATTCAGAGGCCGATTTCTGCGTAAACGATCTTCTTGCTGAAAGAAGGTTCATTACCCAGCCGTTAATGCACACACTCCTGGTCATGTATGACTCACGGCATTTGGGAGTATGTGAGAATTGGGTTTCAGAGACAGACAGCATGCAAGCCAACACAGAGAAGGTGTGAAGGCCAACGCAGGCTGTTTGAGCTCGGGTAAACATCCACTGGGATATCACGGTTCTGTTTATCTGTGAATGTTTTACGTTTTAGAAATGCGTAGTACAGTAGAGAGGTTTATTTTTATTCTAGCTGTATATAAGTATACAGTAGAACGAAACAGCATTCCCCAAGGCCTTGGTGCAACATATTATAACATAACTGAATGGTCACTATATAAACACTGCTACTAGTACAACATGTAGTGCTAAAATTAGGAAACAAACAAACAATGTATGCAATATTTTTACAGTGACTTCATAATGACTCCATACAAACACCTGTTGTAGTACTTATATTTATATATACTGTATATAATGTAACAAAATATTGCAATTAAATGTGTCACAGTTCACTTTTATTTTAAAGTATCACAAATATTGTTACTCATGGTAAACTAATCGCTCATGGATTTATTTTTCTTCCTGGCTCTTAAATAGTGAAATACTCGACTTGTATGGAAAGCTAACATTGAATTAAAAGGTTTGCAATGCAATGCAATGCAAATGTTGCGTACATTTTAGTATCACCTTTTTGTATTAACTAGCATCTGATCAATATGGAAACTAAAACTCTATTCAGAAATAAAGAAAAAAACACAGACAAGGATATCCTATGTTCTAGTTTATCTAATTAATATTTACTTTAATTAGAGTTTCTTTAATCCCATCTCTTTGCTATTTTAGGCCACTAATGTAGTCGTCGTTGACCTCTGAAATTCAGCAAGCTTTCTGACCTCTAAGGAGGGCATTTGCATCACACGGCTGTGAACTCGTATGGAACGTGCACGTTGTCTGATACTTAAACACATACTAAATTGTGCACATAGAATGAGGCCGTGAAGACATGTGATACCCTTTTGCTGCCATCTTTAGGGTCATTGATCTCCATCATAAATCTCAGAACGGGGGAATAAACACTCGATGGATAAAAAATTTTCCTTTGTGAATCTGGGAGGCTATGAAATGAATCACATGAGTTACAAGATTTTATTGTATGGTTTGCTTACACGTACATAAAGTACATAAATATTCATTAACTGAAGTCAGAACTGCACTGCAAGTCAAGAGTTATATGTTTAATGTTGATATATTATAAATAATAATAATAATAATAATAATAATAATAATAATAATATGAATATCCTCAAGATTTTAGTTTTGTGTTAGAATGCATTAATTCATTAGTTTAGTTTTGTAAAGTGTTCAGTTTAGTTTAATAACTGCTAGAAAATAACGAAAATGTTTATTTATATAATATATAATAATAATAACAATGCTAGAAAATAATTGCAATTGAGATTTAGAGCTATCTCGTCTCTTATGGATTGCAGCTCAAAGTGTTTTATATGAAAATAAAAGAAAAATAATTAATTTTAGATTTACTGCTTTCAGCCTCAGAAGCACTTTTGCTTGCACAGAGGATGGACTCCTGTTTTTCTGCAAACTTTGTACTACAATTAACTTTTACTACATCTACTATGTATATATAAATACTATATACTATATATATATAATATAATTCTGAAGAAGAATCCAGAAACTAACTGAAGTGTAATGCATTAAAGAAACAAAGTTCACAGAGAGAAGTTAAAAGACAGTATTTTCTCTTTTGGACTTAATTTTTTACATATATTAATTATGTACAGTATATTGGCAATAATCTGATCATGTAACTGATCCCATGAGCTAAAATAAATTAATCATATGAATGAGATAAATAGAAATATATATATATGAGATGAAATAGTACAAATCATGATTACTAGTTTTTGTCAAAACAGAAAGATAAAAGTATACCTCTAACTAAAAAAAAGTTAAAACTGTGACACACCTACTCCAGTCTGCAAAACAAAAACTCTTAAAAACTGTTAAAATCATTAATAATAATGAGAACAAACTTACCTTTCTAAAGATATCCGTACAGTATGTGTATAAATGAGAGTTTAATTCCACACAGAGCTGGAGATCTGAGAGCGCAGCAGGTTCTGTCTCATCTCCACCAACTCTGCGCTTCTCCACCACACCTGCCCAATATAGTGTGCTGTGACGTCGCCCCGGAGGCGTGGCATCGCCATATAAGGAATGTAAGCTCAAAGGGGTTTCCGGATAAAGAGCCAATCAGGTGCGTCGCGCCGTGCGTAAGCCCACACGCTCTTTTGACGCACACGCGCTACCGGGATTCCATTGACGCAATACAGAGAGCGGAACCGCGCGCGCCCTCGCGCTAAAAATAGACGCTCGCGACGCCCCTTTTTCACTGGCTGTGAAAGCAACGAAAGCGCGGTGACGTCATCACGCAAAGACGAGCCGGAAATAGAGCACTTGGACATTTTTAATCACATCCACGATTTACATTTATATTTATATCAGCACTGTTTACTTCACATTCATATTTCTTCTTATTGAAAGTTTATTTATTTGTTTATTTACTTCTTACTGAAATGAGCTGAAGATTTATATCCAGTGTTATATATTATATTTATATTTATATTTATATCAGCACTGTTTACTTCAGATTCATATTTCCTCTTATATAAAGTTTATTTATTTGTTTATTTATTTTTACTGAAAGATTTATATCCAGTGTTATATATTATATTTATATTTATAACTTATTATTAGTTGTAGCATCAGAAGAAATATTTACAATGCAATATTTACACATGAATACAATAACACAATACATTGATTTATAATGCAGTAATATTTATAGAGCATACATTTTATAAATATTTTATTGTACTAATTTTTTTATCCATTTTGAATCCTAATCCAACATGTGAAAGGTTTTTCTGGCCTTTATTTGTAACAGCGACTGTTCCAGGTGAACACGAAGCCTCTCTGAGTTTACATCTACACGCCAGTGAAGTGTGTAAAGTGCTGACGTTTGTCTTTAAGGCTTTAAGTGTGAGTTGATTGGAAGGTAAAGAGTCGGTGTGACCTGCTCGAGGGAAGCGGAGACGCAGTGGTTAAGGCTTTGAGCTGCAGATCAGAAGGTCATGAGTTCAAATCCCAACACTGAAATACTGTAGTGCCACTCTAAACCTTCACCTGCTCACATGTCTGCTGGATAAAAACCTCAGACACATGACCATGTGGAGTGGATTATACTTTATTTTAAACGTACAATATATTTCTGGGAATGTTATAAAAGGATATACCGTAAAAGTCCAACACTTTTCCTATAAATATACTACAGTACTTCAGTGTGAATGTTCTTATTTACTGTAAATGCACTCTGTCTGTAACTCAGCTGCCAGTAAATTACTGTAAATTTTACAATACACTTTAACAATTTTTTTAAAACCTTTTTTTACACATTGCATCAGGCATTTATAAACAAACACACACTCTTACAAAATGTTGAAGCTTTTTAAGGTTCCTCAGTTTTCTCTCCAGCGAATCCTTAAAGCGTCTACGGTTCTGTAACAGAAAAGCTTGCAAGTAGAACCGTTCTACAGCGCTGAGAACCTCTAACTATTCAGGAAACGGATCACTGGGACAATAATTCACGTTATAAATAAAAAATAAAACGATCCTAATAGTGTAGATGGAGATTTAAAGTCAGCCTGGATACACTGAGTTTGTTTCATTCAGCAGTGGGTTTGGGATTGTTTTCTTCCACACTGGTCTATTTATACATTTATCATTTTATCATTTATTAATTTATCCTTTTGGTATTAAAATAAAATAAAGTCATAAAGTAGAACCGTCCACTAGGGTTGGTGAAATGATGAATGATGATGATTTAAAGTGCATAATAATGATTATTTATTAATAGTCATATTATTAATAGTCATATTTTATTAATAGTCATAAAATTATGGAATTGGAAAACATAAAAATGATGCCTTAAAAAAAAAATTTAATAATTACATTTTTCTCATATAAATATTTCTAAACATTTTTACTTCTTGTTTTCCCAGTGTTAAGTTGAAGTATTTATTTGTAAAGAAATGGAAAATTATCTGCCAATAAGATAATTTCAAGCAGGAATTACTAAAAATAAAAAGAAATAGGATTCAAAACTAATTTATAATTTGTTGAGGTTCTGATTATACCACAGTGATGTTGAATTCTGGATTCTGATTGGTCAGAAAGTGTTGATTAGTTCTCTATAACAGCAACTCTGACAGTAGCGCAGGTTTATATTAATGCACTCGTTCTGATACGTTATCGTTTCTATAGCAACAGCTCATTCACAGGGACGTGTACGGCGAACACGACATAAACAGATTAGAAAAAATCATTTCCTGTAAGGAGATGTTTATGTAACATTTATGGAAGGAGTCTCCAGTGTCAGCGCTTTGTAACAGTCAGAGGTAAAGCTGTAACTTTAAGTTTTTCAAAATCTTCAGGACAGAGGAGTTTACGCTACTTTGCGTAACAAGCTGCAGGGTTTTTTTTTTGTCTTATTAACTTCAACAGAGAGAAAAAAGAGCAGCTGGTGAAGAAACGACTTTTTATAGCTGCTATAACGTAAGTGAGAACAGGAACTAACTCACTTTTCAGATATTAAATGTACCTATAAGCGGATAAAAAGTACGACATGTCGCTTGCTGTGGTATAAAGGGATACAACACTTTGTGACCTGCTGTTATAGGAAAATAATCAACCCCGGGGTGGTAACAGTATCTCTTCCCAGCCATGTGATCATATGAGTCACCCAGAGATATTTTTGGTATTTGTTCCTTCAGGAATGATGTTTTCATTCAGGATACTGAGAGAGCTCGTGATCTGCAGCCAGCTTCAGACATCATCTGTTCTCACGAGCATTTTGGAGTTCTCCTCCCGGCAGATATACCCAGATCCTGTATCCCTGAACTAATTACCCCTGTCAATTCTTCACAGGGCATCTCCACACTGGGAAACGGAGGGGTGGGATGGTGTTATTTTTAAAGCGCAGTGAGAAAACCCAGGAGAGATTCCATGTAATCACACTTTACAAACACACATACACACATTTCCTTGGTGGCGCGCGGGTTTAAGGTGGTCTTCTAAACAGAGCCGGTCAGCTGCTCGCTCTCTGAACAGCCATTACGCTGACGAGCTCCAGAGATCCAGAGACGAGGCGCTCTCCACGGCTTGATCTCATCAGGCCACGAGAGCCGCACTGGTATTGTTTGCATTGAGCTGTCAGCACTTTCCTAAGTGAGCAGGCCAACAGGAGTGTGTGTGTGTGTGTGTGTGTGTGTGTGTGTGTGTGTGTGTGGTGCAGCAGCTGTCTTGTCCTCAGAGAGCTGCAAGGTTGCGTATACATGCTTCAGATAACCACAAAGTCAATCAAACATTTGATATTTTTAATCTGTTACCGTATTTCCTGGACTATAAGAGACTTTTCTTTCTTTTTTATTTCTCTTTTTTTATTATTGTGATCTGCTTATTTCTATAACTCATTACATACGTACAAACAATAAAATCTGACTGATAAAGAAAGTAAAATGGCACGCTTCAACTCAAATCTAACCGTATTGTCAAGAAGTTTTTGTTCATTTCTGTTCTGCTCTGAGGTTTATTTAAAGTGCTGTGCGAAAGTATTCACCCCCTTTCAACTTTCCACAATTTTGTAGTGTTACAACCTGGAAATGAAATGGACGTAACTGGGATTTTATGTCATAAAGCTACAGAAAATAGCTCATAATATTTATGTGGGGGGAAAAATCTATATGGGTTGCAGTTTGTTTTTAGAAATACAAAATGTAAATGTTGTGATTGCATAAATATTCACCTCCTGTTAGTTCTGGTGCCGTCAGACGTCGTACAATTATTTGAACGCACTCACCCTATGTGCAGTCTCAATATAAACACTCGTGCTAAAATAGGAAAGCGGCTAAAACACCTTTTCTTTTAAGTCAGATGAATTTCTAGTAATATGTAAAGTGTGTTTATTCCACAAAATGCTGGTTGAAAGGACATTTTTTTTCTCACCTCTGCTTCTCCTTTATCACTCGCAACAGCAAACACGAAATGATTTGCAGAATGAAAAACGTTCAGAAATTTCTGCACACGTGTATGAAATTACAGTACAGGTATTACATTGCAGTAATTACAGTTGGGCCGTTATTAAAGCTCTTATTCTTCTGCTTTTCAGGTTTACAGAGACAATGCAGGTGTCACATGCAATATTCACATCCACAGTTGGTTTACAGTGACACAATCTGATCTACACAAAGGGAACACGGCCTGCTGAGTGGGGTAAATAATTACGTGCAATAATCAGTACAATGATGCTGAAAGACGAGACATGCAGCAAATACACGACAATACTGACTCTAGAGCAGGACTGCAAGTCAGGAAATGATATTTTAAATTAAATTTGCTGTCAGAAATGCTTTTATTCTGTTTTTTTTTTCAGTTAACAATGTAAATATTGCTGATGCAGATTATTGGGAGTTCAGAGGAGTCTCTGAGGATGACGCCCAAATATTAGTATTTTATTTAATGTTTTATTACGTACTATCATTATTATTATTATTATTATTATTATTATTATTGTTTTTAGAAATGAAATCAGTTTGTATAACACTTTTAACACTAAACACTGTCACAAAGCAGCTTTACAGAAATCCAGATCTAGATCCCTAACACTGGTCTACAAGGAGAAAGCCTCGGAAATGAAAGTAGCTAAATTTTACCAGAATTGAGTCACTAATAAATGAAAATTAAGTCCTGAGTGTTAATTGGCTCCAGTTTCCAAGATACAGCTTCAGGTCAAAATTGCATCAAAATAATTCAAAATTAGAAGCGGGGTGTGCGATTATGCTCCATAACTTTTCTGCAAAATGTGATATAGCAATGAGAATGGTGCCACACCAATCATTATAAATTTATCTTTTTATTGATACCAATAACATAACCTTCCATTCATTTATTGGTTTTTTTTTTTTTCATGTAACATTTTCATGCTTTTTTTCATGAAAAACTGACCGAATTGTGGGTGGGTTGGTCCCATTGCTGTGCAGCTTCCCAGACTATTAAGATACAACCTCAAAATTATACAGTTTTAAAGCTTACGAAATATAATGTGAATATCAGATAATTACAGAATACTAGCTCTAACATCAGATTAAACGACAAGGTTCCATCTTTATTCGGTATCTAAATGGCGCTTTTTGGTTTCGAGGCATCTTGGTTTCTGAGGGAAAATATCACGCGACTGTTCCTTGG
>CM040473.1:20536221-20562098 GCA_022758105.1 Pangasianodon gigas | reverse complement strand
CCCCCCTCCCTTGTAGGCAAATATACTCGCCTGTGTATAGATAATTATAAATCTTTATCATGAAATATCTTGAAAACTTTAGCCAACCAGCACCTTCATCACCTGTTTTCTAATTCATCTAATCAAAATATGTAAGAATTAGCACATTTTATCTCGGAGGTCGAGATAAAATTTCCCAAAATTGTAGACCAGTGTAATGAGCAAGCCAGACTTTGTGCATTTTGACAACTTGTGCATGCTATAACTAAAAAAAAATAATAATAATAGTTAATGTCACCAATTTAAAGGAGATAAAATCTAAGATAACTGATATTAGTAGCTGATTTATTAGAAATCGCCAAAACGTAAGCAGACAGCAGCAGTTTTAGTTACACTGCTGTATATACAGTATGTAAATATTATCTGACATCATTTCACTGTCTGATGAAGATGTTTACAGAAATAACTACATATTAAAGTGGAAATAAAGTTCTACAATGTCTTGATGGCATTTAAAAATAAAGTTCATCTTTCAGCCACATGTAAAAAGCACCTAATAGAATTGAATAGAATATTACTCTATTGTCCAACTGTATTTTTAAACGACGTTGTTTCTGGAGTCACTTCAGAAACCAGTGAAAATGAATAACATACAGTTTGAAATTTGTTTAAAACATATTGGTCAGTTGAGGCTTTATAGATTAAAGAACCTCTTATGGATGTTTTTTCTTAAATTTTAGGCACTGTAATACATCATCATCATCATCATCAACAGCTCAAATTCAGTGTTCAGGGTGTGGCATGGAAATAAGTCTGCCGTTGCTCTTGTCCACGCTGGAATATGCAAAACAAGAAGACTTTCCACAAAGCTGATGTAAAGGTTTTTTCCTAATATTTCTTGACCATATAAGAACGTGCATCATGACTTTTAAATCAAGTAAATAACAAATTCATATAAATATAAATATAAATATAAATCAGCCTGTCTGGGGGATCGTGAGTCTCTGGTACACTCGCAGACGTGGACAACCTGCTGAGAAATGATACGTAAGTGAAAGTATGTAAGTAAGTAAGACACAAAAAATGTAGTCAAGTAAAAAGTGAAAAAGTTGCTCCTTTTAAATATACTCACGTATTAAAAAGTAAAAAAATAAATGTTTTTAAATTAACGTCATGTGTTCATGTAACTTTTATTAGTTTATCTATAACTATTAGAAGATGATTTTTGGTTTAAATTTGCAACATTTAGCAACCATTAGCTAGAATTTGACTCGCTGCCGAGCCAAGCATGTTAGATACTAGAATCGATGCTAGTCTAATCTGGCATTAGCAAAGAAATCAGACCAAATTAGTTAAATATAGCTATGAATGTTAACAAATTAGCAAAACTTATCTCAGAATGCTTTTTCAAATGAGTGCTCACTGCAGCATATTGAAACGTTTTACTGAGGTAGGGCCAGGAGCGCTCATCCTCAACTTCATCACTGCAGTACGGTGGATTATCCGTATTCAAACACACACGGATATATTAGCTATAGTGCTAACAACACTGTGTAGCATGTGAAGGTCATGTCTAATGACAAACTGGCTCTTTTCTTGACAGTTTTTTTTCTACACTGATGAACCTGACTAGATTCTAAACTGAAATGATTGGATGCTAAACTGAACCTTTAGATACAAAGCCTACAGTGATTGGCTGGAGGAGAGAAGAGTGACCTTCGAGATTTGTACTTTGACAGTCTGAATAAAAGGAGGACAATAAAGTGAAGTATAAATACACGAAAAGAATACTGTAGTAGTAACTTTTACTCATGTGTTGTCCACTCCTATATACGTGTAACGTTGTCACACACACCACCGTGTCAGTGTCACTGCTACACTCAGAATAAACCACCACCTGCATCATATCCTGCATCTTATCAGCTCAGTGATGCTCCTGTGGTGCTTTTTCCACTGATAGATAGGGCAGAAGGGTGCCAATATTTTGTGCAACACAAGTCACTAAATGTACACACAGGAAGTGATCTACATGGTAAATGAATCAGATAAACTCACAACTTAACAACAAGTTAATATATGCAGCCTATATGCAGTATATAGTGTGTCAAAGCCACTGTTTCATCTCTATACAGTGCTCCTTTGAGAGCCGAACCTTATCACGTGACGAACGTAAGCGCGTCGCGTATGGATTGCGTCATCGCGTACGGAAGAGGAGCAAAACAAACGTTAACCGTTAGCATCGCTGTGCTACTTAACTCTCTCCGCCGTATTATCACGTTATTACACAAATTATTACAGTGATTAGCTTGGCTTTATCCAGCATCGCCAGGCTAAATAAAACGGTTTATGTTTAGTTTGAATTAGCTAGTTGTGGAGAAGGTAGCCTAGCTTAGCTTAGCCTAGCCTAGCCATGGTGTCCATAAGTTTGTGTGTGTGAGAGCCATGTCTGTTGCCACGGTCACGGATTTTAATTAAAATTCTGTTAAAACTCTGAGAAATGACCACAGAGACGTTCGTGAAGGACATTAAACCCGGACTGAAGAATTTAAATGTCATCTTCATCGTCCTGGAGACAGGTTCATATCAATCACAGCTCATTCACTTTCTATTCAGGATAAAGTGTGATATTATAATATAAAGAATATCCACATGTTACAGTAGCACCTATAGAGCTTATAATAAATTCATTCATAAATGTATTTTATATATAATTGTAAGGGTTTTAGAGCTTATAACTGCTGTAAATGTATTTTATATATAATTGTAAGGGTTTAGAGCTTATAACTGCTGTAAATGTATTTTATATATAATTGTAAGGGTTATAGAGCTTATAACTGCTGTAAATGTATTTTATATATAATTGTAAGGGTTTAGAGCTCATAACTGCTGTAAATGTATTTTGCAGCTCATAAATGTGTAATTGCTTAATGAATTGAGTTTTTATTACATTATTAAGAGTTTCTTTTTCTTAATTAAAGGCATGGCAGTAAGGGATATGAAATACAGTGCTCATTTTTAAGTGCACCTCTGTCTATCTATCTATCTATCTATCTATCTGTCTATCTATCTATCTATCTATCTGTCTATCTATCTGTCTATCTGTCTAGGAAGGGTCACCAAAACTAAAGATGGCCACGAGGTGCGCACCTGTAAGGTAGCTGATAAGACGGGCAGCATCAGCATATCAGTGTGGGATGAAGTGGGAGCGCTCATTCAGACCGGAGACATCCTCCGACTGACCAAAGGGTGAGATTTCTCTCCAAATGCCACCACGTCACACGTCACACTGTTGCATATTCGGGAACACAAACCGAACACAACCGTGTTGTGTAGCTGCATTGCATTCTGGGACGTTGAGTCCAGCGTTTACTCCGAGATCTTCTCCGCTGGATTTCTCACTGATATGACGTCCCTATGAAACGTCAGCAAGACACTCGGCCGTTAACTTCTCACAGGAATGAGGAGACTAAAGCACCAACCAATGAATGAGCCGCAGAATCACTAAACCCCACCGATATTTCAGTGTAAACATGTTTAATGTGTTTCAGACTGGAGCTTGTCTTTAATGCATGCGGAATTCAGCGATCTCTGTTTATCTGCACTGATGAAGCAGCAGTGTGTGTGTGTGTGTGTGTGTGTGTGTTTTCCTTACAGCTATGCGTCTGTTTTTAAAGGCTGTCTCACGCTGTACACAGGAAGAGGAGGAGAGCTGCAGAAGATCGGAGAGTAAGACTCGCATGTGATTCGCTAAAGTACTCGGCATTTGATTCGAAGTCTTATTGCATGTAATGTTCTAATATCAGTTTATCATTCTGGATTGCTGTATAAATGTTATCTAATAGCAGGAATGATGGTTCAGATAGAAGCTCATTATGTAAGGAATAAAACATTCCATGTGGTGCTGTTACAGGAAAATAATCAGCGTGTGATGAAGCCGAGTCACAGTCACCAACCTGCAGCTGATTATTTTCCTGCAACACCACGTCCCTGAGAGGTTTATTCCTCTTATACTGCAGCAGTTTTCCAATAATGAACATTTTTTTATTAAAGAACATGTCATACTTTTTATCCGATTACAGTTACATTCTCACCAGCTTCTCTATTTTCTCTCTCTTGAAGTTAATAAGACAAAAAAAAAAAAAAAAACAGCAGCTTGTCATGTTACAGAGAAACCGCAAAGAAGCGTAAACTCCTCCGTCCTGAAGATGTCGGAAATCTTAGCTTTAGAAAAGTTATAGCTTTACCTCTGAGACTGGAGACTCCTTCCATAAATGTTACATAAACATCTCCTTACAGAGAACTTCACCATGTCGACAAGTATACGTTTTTAATCTGTTTATTATTAGCGTCTGCTGTACAAATCCCTGTGAATAAGCCGTTACTATAGTAACGATAACGTATCAGAGTCAAATTTTATTGGTCACCTACACAACCGTACGCAATACGACTGTCCCTGACATAAAAATAGAGTTTACAGAAACCAGAATTTACTTCTATACATGTAGGAAAGATAAAAAAGTATAATATAAAGATATAAAAATATGATATAAGTGACACAAAGATCCGTGACAGAAGCAGAAGGACTGTATTGTGAATAAGGTGCAGATACGTGCGGTTCAGAGCGAGCGCGTTAATGTAAACCTGTGACGCTGTCAGAGCTACAGATTTAATCAACAGCTTGTGACCAATCAGAATCCAGAATTCAACAAATAAAAATACTAGCATTAGCAGTACAGTGCTGAAGTATGGCAACATTAACAAGACAAACATTAAACTATGTTTCAGACACACCAGTAGGGGGCGCTGAAGGGACATTTCCCAGACCTGGATGATGAGAGAGAACTAAATCTACATTAATAGGGCCTTTCGCACCGCGGGAACCTTTTCATAGTACCTGAACTAATTGTGGAACTACCCACTTTTTGGTGTTTTCGCACCTCCGGAACTGGGTGTGACGTAAGTAGACGTTGATTGGCCAAACGCGTACGAAAACGCCCTCACCCGCCATGATTTAAAACGCCGTGTAAACATACTGTAGTGTCAACTTATTTCTCAAGTATGGAGAACAGCGATAGATGGACGCGAGACGCAACAAAAACACAGCTCCGATCACAGCGTCCTCCATCCTCCGGTTGTTTACGTTGTACTTCTTTGTTTCCGTTGTTGAACGCCGCGCACAAATGACGTCGCTGTCGACCGGCTTACGTCACTTCCTAGTGCCCGCTGTCGGTGCGAATGCAACCCTTTAAACGGTACTGGGAAATAGTTCGCGCAAAATCGCCCAGAACTTTAGTCCTGTAAATTTAGTTCTGGAACTAAAGCGGTGCGAAAGGCCCTATTGTGACTGTTTTTGGGGGGGTTTGAGTTATTACTGAGTTATTATTGAGTTATAATTGAGTTATAATTGAGTTATAATTGAGTTATAATTTGAATTCTGTTGTGTAAATTTTCAATGTTTTTACTTCTCCAGATTTTGCATGGTGTACTCCGAAGTGCCAAACTTCAGCGAGCCGAACCCGGAATATTTGGCCCTGATGAACAAAACAGTACGTGTGATTTTTCCCTTTAATTTCCTCCTACAATTAAACACTGAGTACTGTGTTATAACACTGTTATAGACGGTTGTAGTAACGAAGTGCTAATGTTGCATCGTAGGGACTTAATGAGCAAGGAAACAACGCAAACAACAACAACGGTTCCTCGAGTACCGCAGGTGAGTTTCTCTTCTTCTGTCTTTAATCCAAAATGTCTTTAGCTACTGTAGCTTTAAATCATTGGATGAAATCTAATTTCAGAAAAAGTGTTAATAACAAATAAATGTAAAATTTATTCAGGTAGCGATGCCACTAATGGTAACGGAGTGAACTGTCAGAGCTCGGCGAGCGCGCAGCCGAGCGGCCGGGCGAACGTCGGGAACGCCAACAGAAGCTCCGCCTCCGGAAGCGCAGTGAGTAACGGGAAAGAGACACGACGTTCCGCTAAAAGATGATCCGAGCTGCGAGTGTGTCCGAGCGGGATCCGATTCTCTGTATGAGTCAAGAACGAATCGATTCACGAGTCGATTCTTATGAATAATTCTACAGCATGTGTCTGTGACGTGGATGTGTCCTGAACAGTGTAATATATTTATCTGTGTCCGCTAAAAGACGCTTTTTATTTCTTTTATTTGTTTTTTTTGTTTTTTTTTTTTGGTTCTACACAAGATGGCCGACTGGACCTGGTGAACATGATGATCATTTTGAGCCTTAAATGATTTGATTCAATTTCCGTAAATCTCTGTATTAGGGCTGTAGACACTACTCACACACTCACACACTCATTTTCCTTCATCTAAACACTTTTAAAATATATATATATATATATATATATTTTTTTTTTAATTTAATAGAACATCCCACTCTTAATTGTTGTTTTTTTTTTTGCAAATAAAAAAATTATTTTGCTTAATTTAAACACTTGTTGGCAAAAATATTTTTAACAGAATTAGACTTTTTGTTTTTTATTTAATACAACATCCAACTTTTCTTAATATAATGCTTCTTTTTATTTTATTTTATTATTTTTATTATTTTTTTTTTTTTGCAAATACAGAAATGTTTTTCCTTAATTTTAACACTTACATACACTAAACATATAATGATCAGAATTCAGGATATTTGTAATTAATAGAACATCCAGTTTTCTTTCATACGATAAATCTTTTTTTTTTTTCGTTTTTTTGCAAATAAATTTTTCCCTTATTTTTAACACCTTTTTCAAATAGACGCAACAGAATTAGAGGTATTTTAATTAACAAAACATCTGATTTTTCTTAATATAATGCATCGTTTTAGGTTTTTTGCAAATAAAATAATTAATTTTCTTCATTTTTAACGCTTATATATATATATATATATATATTTTAAGTGTTAAAAAATAAAGAAAATCTATTATTTTGTTTCATTAGTATACTAACAGAATTAGAGATATTTTTAATTAATAAAATATCCGATATTATTTAATATAATGCATCATTTTAGGTTTGTTTTGTTTTGTTTTTTGCAACAAAAAAAGATTTACTTTATTTTAACACTTTTTTTAATATATGTAACAGCATTAAAGTACGGTGTATTTTTTAGTTTTAATTAATAAAGCATTGAATGAATAAAATGTCTAGTTCTTATAAAGTAAGTCAGCGCTCTCTTAGTGTCTTCATTACTCTAGCATTGTTTTAGCGAATCAGCTGATTAATCAGCGACTAACACTTAAACACTTAAAGCGATGAAATTAAACGTTTACACGGATACACTTACGCCTTTTTTTTCGGGGGGTGTTTACTTTACGTTCCTGGTGGTTCTGACGTCATCATCTGCGTAAAACTGTAATATAACTGATTTAAGAGAACGTTATTCTCACGCCTTGTTCATATTACACATAATGGAAATAGTTTTTTTTATTATTATTTTATAATGAAATATTTTACAGTGAAGCGATGTTAACACTGTCTTAAAGGAAAAGAGAATTTTATGTTTCAAGCTGTTCTAGATTTAATGACAAATTCATTTTAATCCAGTCTGTATCTTGCTTAACTTTTTTTTTTTTTAAATATAATATTAATGTGGTGTTTTTGTTTTGTTTTTGTTTTTGTTTTCTTACACTTCTGCCTTCCTCATGCACAGGGTTGCCAGATTGGATCAGCTCAAACTGAATCATAACTTCAAACAAATATTTGTAATATTCACCATTCTTATGTATGATATAAAACAGTATATAAAATATAAAAATAATTCTAATTTCGAGATGTTATTAAATAAATAGTGAATGGATCAGCAGCGGCTCTGATCTGGCAACGCTGATCATAAGAAGAAGTTTTTTGTGTTCTCTGTGTTTTCTGTTCACGTTAAAAATGTCAAAGCAGCGTCCTGAGAACTGCATGAAATGTTCATGCTGAATAAAATAATACGAAAATATATTTTTAACATTTTGTGAACCTTGTGTGTTGTTTAAACGGAAATAATTTGTGTGAAATTATGACTTCATACAAACAAAAAAACTTAAATCCTGGGGTCATGGAGTAAAACCTAAAGTTAAGTAGACGAATTATAATTTTTGACAGAAAGTTGTTGCCAAAAATGTAATAATTTTTTTATATTGAATAATAATTTGTCTAACATTAAGTTTCCAGAGTAACATCTGACACTTTTACCCTCATTGAGAAATCCAGATTTTATGAATATGCAAATTGTAAAAGCAAACTCCGCCCCCTTACACGATGTTGCATGACCTGTATTTGCATCCTGGGACGTGATTGGCTCTTATATTTTGTGATGCAATAACACTTTCCTGTCACATGATCAGTGCATTCACTGGAAAAGATTAAATATAATAAAAAATTGTATAGAATATTTCCCAGAAAAGAGAATAAATTCTATCATCACCACGCTGATCACACATTTACAAATCAGAATGTATAATTATGGTGAAGTGATCAGAATAAACCACGAGGACTTCATGTAAATTAAGCACCAGCTCTTTATTTAAATCAATTTCAAGCCACAGAACAAAACTCATCATCTGCGTCACACGGTATAAAACAATACAAACATTAACGCTGAGGTTAAAAAAATGAAGCCTGCAGGTTAATAACAGGGTTATTTCATTTATTTCACACTTTCCAAACACGTCTTAGTTCCTGCGATCAGCACACGACACGAATCAACCCGAGTTTCATTCTGTAGAAGGTTTTTAACAAAAATGAGCTGAAGGATTGAAATGTGTGTGCGTGTGTGTGTGTGTGTGTGTGTGTGTGTGTAAGGCTGGTGTGTAAAATTAAAGCTTCCATTAAAAAAGTTTTTTAGAACTGAATAAAGGAGACGTCACCAGAAGCTGAAGTCTGTTTTTACAGAATGGTTGAGTGTGAAGTGAGTCAGTGTGCTTAGTGTTCAGTGTGTTTGAACAGAACCCTGGTGTGTTCTCCTCCTCGGTGCGGTTCTTTAATCGGGTCAGAACACACTCGGGCGATCACACTCGGGTCCGAGAGCGTCAGAGCGAGGTGGTCTCGATCTGCTTATAAGTGAACCCTAGTGAGAAAGTGATTCGACTCTGAATCGACTCACCTGCAGGAAGTGAATCAAACATGGCGTGTGTTCTGGAGATTTGGACTGACGAACAAAACAGAGACGATAAACACTGCGAACTCGTTATTTACGTAATTATCTCATCTTTTATTGAGCTCCGGCTCCATGTTCTCCGTGCTCGGGCGATTTTTGTGATTTCTACACACACTTCGTTTGTAAAGGTTTGTTTATGTTTTTCCATCACTGTATTCCTGACCAAAGGATGAAAGAGTTTTATGAGGACAGCAAACGAATCAAAAGAATCAATTTAGTTCTGATTCAGATTCGATACAGGGACTGACAAGTGTGAAAGTGCAGCAAAATAATCTGGTGCTAAAACAAGTCTTTATTTATCTTATGATTGGCTGTGCTCCCTTGGGGATGTTACCGAGCCTTATGATTGGCTGTGCTCCCTTGGGGGCGGTACTGAGCCTTACGATTGGCTGTGCTCCCTTGGGGGCGGTACTGAGCCTTACGATTGGCTGTGCTTCCTTGGGGGCGGTACCGAGCCTTGGTGGTGCTCCCTTGGGGGCGGTGCCGAGCCTTACGATTGGCTGTGCTCCCTTGGGGGCGGTGCCGAGCCTTACGATTGGCTGTGCTCCCTTGGGGGTGGTGCTGAGCCTTACGATTGGCTGTGCTCCCCTGGGGCGGTACCAAGCCTTACGATTGGCTGTGCTCCCTTGGGGGCGGAGCCTTACTCTCAGCTTCTCAGTCAATATTTGTGTCTACTTTCTCACTTCTGCGTTGCTGAGAGTGTTCACACTACACCTTTAGGTTTAAGGCAAATTCCTTAAAAATAAATTTCATCCAAAATACAAAACAAGTCGTTTTATTGCCTTAAACTAATTCTTCAAGTAAAGCGGGACACAAAACGTCCATGGAGGTAAACATGGGATTCTTCCCAAAATAACTTAAAAATCCAGTCCTGACAGATTAACCTTCAGAAATCAAGTATTTAAGGGACACGTTTTCGTTTGTAAACTTTTTCTGCTTCATTAAAGCCGTATGTGCATCCGATTTGTAGTTTTCTTTTCAAGCTGTAGACTATATATTTAAAAATAAACAGGGGAGCTGTGTTTCTTCCTCTCTTTGAAATAATGTTTCAGGAAATTGAAATAAATAACCATTTAAAAAAAAAAACTGACCGTTCTATATTTACATGCTTGTGTTTTTTTATCAAAAACGCAGAGAAAATTTTCAGACAGGATTAAATAAATGAATAATACACAATGCACTGTATCCTGATGCCTGTGGCACAATGTCTTTACATACTTAATTTTTTTTACCTTTATTTCAGTAATTAGTTAATTAATGACGCCAATCTGTTGAATGCTGGATGAATTTCCACCAGAAGCTCTGTGATTGGTGGAGCTTTTTGAAATCGATGCACCAATCAGAAACAGAGCTCAGTAAAGCCCCGCCTCCAGCTCCATGGATAAAAACGGCGGTTTAAATATTCACACGTAGAAACAGGCAGAGCGAGTTACGCCCTCTGAAATGTTGCCATAGCAACAATCATATATGGGTTTCCTATTGTCGGGAATAGACGTGAAATGTTAGCTAAATTCACTTAAAAGTACACAAACCGTGTTAAAGAATCCAGCAGCCGTCTGTTATTTTCTGTTATCGGACGTTAACTAATTATCGAGACATGCCTACATTAGATATTACGCTCTTACGCTGGGAATAATTAAGAATAAAGACAGAAAAATCCTGAGCTTGACTTTTAAACATGTCCCACTGTGTAGAGAGGAAGAAAACAAACCGAACAGAAACACACAGCTCAGTGGCGAGACGTGTTTTATTAATCACGTAACTCCGTTTCCTGTTCTAGTGCAAATTTCAGCCAGTTAAGCGTGGCACTTCTCACTTCCGCTTCACCTCAGACGTTTCTGTATGACGTCCAGACATCTACAAATCCAGCCACAAATCTGCCCACCTACAGGTTTTTCATCCATCACTACACCTCTGCTGTTTTTTTGCTTTATTTTGTTTGGTTTTTTTGGCAACTCGTTAAAGGCAGTGCAAAGTCATGTGTACGTCGTACAACCACACCTCAGACTATACTATACTGCGCCTGTGTGTGTGTGTGTGTGTGTGTGTGTGTGTGTGTGGAGCTCTGAAACTACTGTTATTTATTCACACACACTCAGAATTATAAAAACATGGTTAAGATCTGTCTCCTCTCTGACCTCTTCGAATGATTCAACACACACGCGTACTGATATATTAAAGATACAAAGAAAAAAAAGTGCACATGAATAAATAAGTAAC
Source organism: Pangasianodon gigas (assembly GCA_022758105.1). NCBI lineage: Eukaryota > Metazoa > Chordata > Actinopteri > Siluriformes > Pangasiidae > Pangasianodon > Pangasianodon gigas. The sequence goes on along the minus strand of CM040473.1, from coordinate 20,550,750 downwards.
TGCTTTTGGAATCAGAGAGAAGATGATTTTCATTTACGCTGCTTTTGTTTTCAGGAAAGCAGCTCTTTTTGTGCTCCTCACACTTGCCTGTAAACTGCGACCTGATTGGTCAGGACTTCAAACGCTTGACGTCACTCAGCGCTTTTCTGACAAGTTCATTTTTTTTAAACTTTGGAAGAAAAACCATTAAAAAAAGACAGCTAAACATTTTAAAAGCAGTCACTTCCTGTAGGATTGTAGAACATTTATACCGTCAGTCTGTGGCTGAGTGTGAACGCAGTCTTACGGAAGTCATTAATCCCCCTTTTCCAGTATTTCCATCATTATTTGTTTCTCAGCTTTGTAATATTTGTCTGTTTTTATCACTGCTGTTGGACTATAACAATATGCTGCTTATGAAATCTAAAGAATTACACCAGAACCTGACTTTATTGTTTGTTAGATAAAATTAGCCAATTTTCAAATTAGTAATTTTTTTATCTCTTTAAAATGGGAATCAGGATGAGCGAGCACAGGAGCGTTCAGAAGAACGACAGACTTGTGCAAATCTTCTCTTTTTTTAATATCGCGAAATAATAACTTGTATCATCGGGTGGAAAAAAACAACTTCAGTAACTCGCTGGTGAACAGAATGATCTGATTTCCTTGTTTGAGAATCTCAAATTTGACAAAAATTAAAAAAAGAAAAACTTTCTTTATGCCGAGTACCCAGATGACTTCCTGCCAAATCAAATACAGAAGAATTGAGATCGTGATTAGAGAATATTGTGATTATCAGCACGTAGCTGTGTGTGAACTTGGAAACATAAAATATCAAACAGTAACAAATATCTCTGACAGTTTAAGGTCGCTACGTGGCTTGTTGATCAGATTTACTCAGACGTCGATCATATAAAAGGCTTGATCCCGAGTTCCACGTGTAGGCGAATCGGTTCGGCCACGAAGCACGCAACGTTTATTTTAATCCTTCTCTGCGTTCATACTAACGAGTAACAAACCCACAAATAACTGTTTATTTCTTTAAAAAGTGCACCAGAATAAATAAACGGGAGACAAATCAAATCAACATTCTCATTTTCAAACGATTTGCTGGAGTAAATGTTGGGGGCGGGACGATACAATGATACGATATTGATATTGTGATATAATAACAGCATGATACACTTGACTAAGTATCGTCATTATCATCGTCAGGTGTTGGCGATTTTATAAATATTTGGTTATTTACTGTAAAAAGTAACTGGACATTAAAAACTTTCATTTCATGAAATATTTAAATTTATAAAAATTAGCAAAACGTCCGCAAAATTCTATATTGCGATATACACTGTGTATCGTGGATCTGTCCTTAAGTATCGTGGTGTAATATTTTTAACCATTTCACCCACCTTTAGTCCTCAATTTACCAACTTTCAGCATAGGTGTTAATTAAAAAATGCTCAAAATACGCCTTAAAATTATCTCGCTAATTTTGGATAATTATACAAAGTCAGTGTAAAAAAAATAATAATTCCGCTTAAAGCAACAGAAACAAAAAACTAAAATAAAATACATTTCAAAAACATGACACAGTGATATTTATAGACGATACAGCAGCTTTTAAGTGTTTTTAACTATTTTTAATCCGAAGCTCAAAAAGCCGGCCAGGCCACGCCCACTCGTTTCGTCCTGGCGTGAACGCAGCGTGAATCTGCGGTCCTGTGCCATTTTAGCGTTCTACAGAGCATTAATGCATTAGCTACAATATAAGTACTGATTATTTTTCCTTCATGAGCGTGGTATAATGAGTTGAGGTATAATGAGCTGAATATAAAGCAGTAAAAATAGTGCAGTAGTGTGTAGTGTAATAAGTAGTGCACTATTAAAACACGCCAAAAAATAAAGCATAGAAGGCTGAATGCTTTTTATGTGTAGCTATAGGTAGCTGGGAAAGGGGCGGAGCCAGCAGATGGTGCTGTAGTTTTACACAAATAAGAAAAAAATTAAACCCGTGCACGTTTTGTTTACTTCAAAGGCCGTTTCTTCTTCCTATAAATGCTCGCTTAGGGCTCTGGGACCACCAAGGGGGCGCCGTAATGTAAAAAAATTGATATGCAAAAAAAAAAAAAGCACAATTGACTATCATTTAGTGAAGAGGTTTACGTATCAGGCAGTCACAGGGCGCCCCCTTGTGGTGTGAAAAGAATAGAAACTTCAATTTATGTAGCTAAATTAGTTAACTCGTGTCAGAGGATCAGGAAGAAGCAGCGATCATGAAGCGCTCCTATCTTTCTGGGCGGAAAAACGCAAACAACAAAAAGCAGACGAGGACAAACAGATAAAAAAAGGTAAGAAAGGTAAGCAATGTAATGCTTAAAAAATGAATTGAATTTGTTGGCTTTCTTGTAAATGAATTGGGAAAAGTTACTGGCTAACTGGCTAGCTAGCTAGTAGCTACAGATAGCTAGTGTCTAGTATCTTGTTCAGCTGATGTTTTACTGTTTACTAAAATGTGCTTTCCTTCTATTCTGAATTCCAAAAATGAATTTTTCTGTTTAGTGCAAAACTTCAGAGTTTGATTTCAGACTCCAACGTGTAGTGTGTAGAACACAGTGTGTGTATTTGAAACACAACTAAAGAAAAGAAAAGAAAAGAAAAGGAAAGGAAAGGAAAGGAAAGGATGGCGTCGTTTTTTGAGAAGCCCTTGAGTATATAAATGAGTGTAGTATGTTGTAGGAGCATTCAGTCGTACTGTAATGAGAGGAAAAACACCAAAGAGCACACAAACACACACACACACACTCAAATATGCAAATGCATCCTTATAATGTTTATATTAAAAGCCCTTTAAATACCGATTGTCGGAGATTCAATTAAAAAATATGGAACGACTAAATAATTTAAGGCAAATGATCTAAAGAACGCTTGTTGACTAATAATGTAAAAAAAAAACATGTTTAAATGAATATGGTTCTCGTGCTTGTTTGAAATTTGGAGGAAAACTTTAATCATAACACGTCTTTATATTTCTTTAGAGTCTTTAGCTGAGTGAAATATTCCGTAGTGATGTTTAGTGGAAAATCATCCGTCCTTATTGCACAAAACCACTCTCAGAGTCTCTGAGCTGTTGGGAATTCATCGTTCACAAACTTACTTGAGACTCCTGATGTTAAGGTATATGTCTGTGTACACATACACACAATAACACACACACACACACACACAGACTGGCTTTGCTACCTTTATGAGGTATTTATATAAATATGTGTGTTATTGCACATAGCTTAATATAAATAATAGTATTCCTAACCCTAATCAAACAGGAGTAATGAGACGTCCCAGGAATTACGGGGAGTAAAAAAAAACGCAACAAAAAAAAAAATGTAAACACAGTACATGTTCAGTATAATATTTTCACAACTCACTTGTGTAATGTCCCTTGTTGAAACTGTTAAGCGTTTGCACACACGCAGACAGTCTGCCCTGCTGTTTAATCAAAACTTTTCATCCTTTATTCTCTTTCGAAACATTTTCGAACAAAATTTCAGTGTCATCACTATTGTTGTTGTTGTTCTTCGACAGTGTCACAAGCCTAATGGCCACGGTGTCATCCCTAATAAACATATTTAAATGACGTTAGCTATATACTTGTCTAATTTTAGCTAAGTCTAGCGCACTGATGGATAGATTTTATTTCACATTGATGAACTCAAAACATTCTCCATCTAACGTGACAGAAAGCGGCGACGACGCATCCGTGCAACTTTCAAGTGGAAAAATCGAGAGTCGAGAAACAATACAAATGTGAGATGAGGGAAAGGGGGCGGGGCTTCCATGAGGGTGTTAGAACAACTACAGAACCGTCAATCATTCCAGATTCATGTCAATTGGCTAAATGTCATTTTTTAAATTATCGTTTTTAATGTTACAATGCGGAGCTTCTACACAAAATGCACGAAGGTCTGGAAATACCAATTATTGTGGCGCCAAACGTTCTCCATTATAGAACTACTGAGTGCGTGTAATTGTGTTACAGTTATCAGATTATTTTAAACATGTACACGCACTTAATTATATGTTTTGTCAACTTCAGCTTTGTTCAACAGGCTTCTCGGAATTTTTAACTCCTTATGAGTAAGAGTGACAATGTTCAGGCCTTAAAGCACATCAACGGAGTCGTAATGGATCCAAATCCAATGTCTTCAGAAGATAAATGACATGCAGTGATATTGTGATAACTATCCAATATGATATTATTACAAGATTGTATAATTGTGTGGAAAAAACAAGCTGGTAAACAGAATTGTTGGACTTCCTTGTTTAAGAAACTCAAAAAAAAATGTTATCTTTATGCTGCCTACGCAGGTGACTTCCTGCCAAATAAAATATACAAAAGTGTGTGTGTGAATTTAACAAAAATGAAATAAGCCACAAGCTTAGTTCATGGTGAAGTCTCTGCACATGGTTTAAGTCTTGCAGTAACTCATCTTATTTGAGATACATTAATAAAGAAATCTTGGGGTTTTTTTTGGTTTGATACACACACACACACACACACACACACTAATAGGAGCTCAGGATCAAACCAGGGCCACTGGAGCTGTGAGAAGATGACCACACTACCCACTACACCATCATGCTGCTGTAGCATTGTTTTATTTATATATATATATATATATTTAAAAATATTTTCAGGTGTAGCTCAGCAGCAACCTGGGAGTGTTTCCTAAAGTGAGCGTGAAACCTGTAACATCACACCACAGATGTTGAAGGTTCCAGCTGTGCCTGTCTGCTCTGGTGGTTCAGTGGGCAGGTTGGTGTGTTTGTATGTGCTGTGTGCGAGGGTCATGGGTCGAGCCTTGGCCCAGGAGGAGTTTTCTTTCTAAACACATGTCATTATGTGTAAGTGGTGTAAAGCGAAAGACAAACCCCCAAAAAAAAGGGCTGTCATGTGAAGGCACCAGTGGCTCAGGGGTCTGGAGGTGAGGGCTGAGTGTCACTGCAGGGCGCATGGGATCGAGATCGAGACCGCCTGCAGGTGAGCCCGAAGTGCTGGAACCAGGTGGGGCAATAAATCCAGCAGTGAGAGAGAAAGAGAGTGAAAGTCTGGAGTGTCCCACCTGGGGCTCTGGGAGAGGTGAAAGGAGGGGTTATGCTACTCTGAACCATATAATAATAATAATCATCTTATACTTTTGTTTTTTAATTTTCACTACTACATTTTATTTACTATTATTATACTACGTTACACTTAGTTTTTAACTACACTAATTAAAATTTAACCCAGATTTATATAATCCCAGAGTTCCTTCATGCAGGCTCAAGGCCTTGCTTTTTGCTCCACCAGGGCCTTGAACCCCAAGTGTCAATACCTCACATTTACACACACACCCTTACTAACACACTAAGCTGCTGCGGGCTCAAGTGTTTGCATATTTTGTATATTTAGCATTGCTAAACCGTCAAAAGACAGAGAAGAAGAGAGCCAAGGCAGGATTTGAACCTGCAACCTCACCAATGAGAGGCAAGAGCTTTCCCACAAAGCCACATGGGGACTGCTGCTTCTTTTTACAGAGTTTATCCTGAACCTCCTTCCAGCAGTTAGTGTTATGGCTCATAGAGGGGTTCTCTGCTGCATTGGTGAAAGGAGGGGTTATGCTACTCTGGACCATATAACAATAGTTATTTTATAATCTACTACTTTCTTTTTTTTTTTTTTATTAACTATCACTACTATATTTCATTTTATTTACTATTATTATACTACATTACACTATTGCTAGTTTTTATTACACTAATGAAAATTAATCCAGATCTGTAAAAGCCCTGTGGTTCTTCATGCAGGCTTTGCACCCTCACCTGGGCCTCAAACCCCAAGCATCTCACACACTCTCTCACTCACTCACACTCTCACACTCTCACACACACACACACACACACACACACACACACACACACACACACCCTTACTTACACACAGGGCTGCTGGTACTGACATGGCTAAGACTTTCATTTTGTATATTTATCATTGCTAAAAACAGTAAAAAAAACAAGAAGAAGAAGAAGAAGAAGAAGAAGAAGCCTAGGCAGGATTTGAACCTACAACCTCACTGATAGTAGGGAAGAGATTTCCCACAAAGCCACAAAGCCTCATTGGGGCTACTGCTTTTTTACAGAGTTTATCCTGAGCCTCCTTCCAGCATTAGGTAAGCGAGTGAGTGTGTGTGTAACAGTCACCGGTCAAGGCTTGTTGCAGTTGATGTTTAAAGACTAAAAGGCAGGACTTTATAAACACACATCATTGTGGTGGTGTTTAAGCAGAAAATAAATGCCTTTAAGTAAGCTCATACCTCTGAAGATCGCAGAAAAGTTATAATTAGTGCCGTTCGCAAGGACTCGTCCCGTTCAGACGTACGCTCGGGTTTCTGTGGTCAAATTCTGGTTTTTTTTTACTTTCTCGTTACTAATGTTGGTAACACTTCTGTTACAGAACTACAGCACACACACTTTATTAATTTCATGATTTTTCTTGTTTTAATAAACACTTGACTGCTGCCGTGTGCAAACGTTTTCTCTGTGCAAATATTCGAGTTTTTCTGATCCAATATTCAGAAAAGCTGTTCAGAAATACGAGGTAATGTGTAAGCACTTGGACGATTATTGCTCAAAACAAACAAACAAAATAAAAACAGAACAAAAAAACAGAAATCAACGAAGGCAGCGTAATTATAGCAGCGATCCTGAAACACAAAAATCACTTAGTGTCTCGTATTAGCAAGTCACGAGTGACGGAAAACCTTCACACCAGGGCTGGCCCGAATAATCTAACACTCGAGTATTCGCTCGTTACGTTTTTACGGTATTAGTTTCTCTAGTTAGCCTTAATTAGAACTATAACTACTGATCAAAGACGTCAGACGTCAATACGAGTGTGTTGATGTGTATCCCTGAATCTCAGTTAATCTAATACAAACAAAAATGACATATAAAATATGTTTTAAACCAAATCAAATGTATTATTGCTTTAAAAAGCCGTAGGACGGAAAACACGATGTAGGGGAGAGAAAAACTTATCGGAAAAACTGTCACCGTTGCACAGCTACTGAAATGTACGACTCTCATACCGTAGGATATTTTAAAGTTTGCTGAAAGTAAACAGATGTTTGTTGATATGTTTTTAGTTAAACAACACTTTACACATCGCACCATCGCGTTATCGGACGCACTTCTCATGTTATTGATCTTGTTTGTGCAATAATAAAAAAAAATTATAATAAATATCTCTTGGTGTGATTTCATTTAATTTGTGCTATCACATATACTGTATATACACTATTAATACATCATATACGCCCCCTACTGGATATATTTTGAACTGCAGTAACAAACATAATTATGTCTCATTATATTACGTAACACATAAATATTATTTTTTAACTTGTTGAGCACGAAACCTGTAAAATGGTGTTCGGGCCAGCCCTACTTCACAAACACTTCCGGTATCTCCTGGAGGAAAAAAAAAGTGCAAACCATGGCATTAATAAGTAAATAAATAAAGAATGAGGCCATTTGAACCTGATGAACAGTTGAGTGTGAGTGTGTGAGTAAGTGTGTGTGTGTGTGTGTGTGTGTGTGTGTGCGTTGATGTTTTCCTCTCATTTCATTAGGAAAATTGCAGGAGATTAACATTTAAATTAATTAAAGAGGTTAAAAAAGAGTGTAAGGGACAGTAAGGACACACTCGTCATTAGCAGAGGCACTGGACATCGCTAAAAACATCTGGAGATATTCAGGAAATAAAAAAAAAAATTAAACAGTCATTATCCTTCTGAAGTCGCAGCTATCAGCATCTCAATCAGATATCAAACGGAATAAGTTTTCCCTGGAGAAAATGTGACTTCGATGGGATTTTTCTTCCGTTACCAGTTTGTTTCTGTTTTTTTTAACAAGTTTGCTTTACGTCAAGCTTATCTAAATATCTAAATATGCAAATCTCGGATGTATGAGCCAATAGAAAACAAGAGGGCGGAGCTATGGTCTCTCTAATTGTTAGCTAGTCCTCACACCAAACTTAAACCCTTGCTATTTTTTTTAATTGCTTGATTTTTTTAGATGAAAGTCTGATGTGATGCAGATGACGTAACGGAGAGACTCACAGCTAGTGCTACAGCTAGTGATGGCTGCGACTTCAGAATTGTTGTGTTTGTAGAAATGTGTAGACAACTCTCATTCTTCCATCTCAGGTAAAAAAAAAAAAGAAAAAAAAAAGACAGGTGTATGTATCACAGTTTCTTGCATCCATCCATCCATCCATCCATCCCATGATTAAAAAAAAAGAAGAGATCAAATTAAATGCTGTCTTCAGTGTGCCGAGGTGAAAAGGAGTGAATATTTGCATATGCACAGGTCTGTTAATTGAAATTTACTCCCCCCACCCACACACACAGTGGTACATTCCTGGCTTTCTAACATGGCTGTAGGTTATATAGTCTACAGGTATACAGGTGTGAGAAAGGTGTGTGTGTGTGTGTGTGTGTGTCTCAGCTGTCGAGCCCTACGGTGCCGTGGCGCTCCTTGGCGTAGCCGTTTGGTAAAGGATGATGGTTGGCAGCGATGCTGCAGTGCTTTAACACACTGATGCCGGCGTCTTTAAGAGGAAAAGGCTTCATGGTGGAGAGGATCAGCGCCAGACACTCGGCCACGTCTTTGTTCGGAGCGCACGCCAACGCCGGGGTGCGACCTAACGCAGTTACACAATACAGTAATCAGACAAAAAAAAAAAAAAACATTTCTTGTCAATGTTACAGAGAAACCGTAAAAAAGCGTGTTACTGTAAGCGTGACTGTTACAAAGCGCTGACACTGGAGACTCCTTCCATAAATGTTACGGTACAAAAAAACTCACCATATCATTTTCAGTACCGTTTATTATTAGTAGAATGAGCTGTTACTATAGAAACTATTAAAACAAGCGCATTAATATAAACCTGTGAATTAAGCAATACCTTCTGACCAATCAGAATCCAGAATTCAACAGTGCTGATGCAAATACAGCTGTTTATTAAGTTTATTTTATTTGTAGATATACTTGATGGAGACTCTCGTATGCTTCACAGCACAACTGAGACGTTGCTGAGGTTCTTTTCGGGTTAAAATCAGCCTGGTGAGAAGAGCTAGAGGTGATCTATGGCCATCTTCTCATGAGAAAAAATGATTTTGTTCTTGAGTTGTTGTTCTTTTGTCTCCGCTCCTGTTACATTAGTTGATTACTCTAATGTGTTCGCCTGTTCTGTGTCTCACCTTAATTAGGCTGGTTGCGAAGTCTTACTATGCTTTTGTCTTGTTAAGTCCGAGTCTTATTTTCGAGTTCTTTGTTTCCTGGTTCTGATTCTCACCTTTTGTTCATGTTTAGCTTATGATTTATCCTCATATCACGCTATCTGCAGTGTTTTGACTCTTTGATGACGATTCACCTTACAAATGAACTGTTATTAACTTATTATTTCTCATACAATAAGGCTGAAACACTTCCCTTGTTTTACTTTGAACAGTAAAAAAAGAAACAAGATGGAGTACTAACCTTCTTCATCTACAGCCAGTACTGTAGCACCTCGACTCAGGAGCACCTCCACCACGGTGGCCAGACCGTTCCTCGCCGCAATGTGGAGCGGCCTAGCGCAAGATGTAAAAGTGAGAAAAAATAAATCACGTGGTCGGGACGCTGTTAAACATGCACTGAATGTATTTGTGAGCGCTCACATCTGTAGTGCACTGTTTGTAGCGTTGATGAGGGAAGGATCGTCGATCTCAGCCAGAATCAGCAGCGCACACATCTCATGACTCTGCAGTAAGACAGAGAATAAATATCATTATTCATCCACACGAGAGGCTTCTACAAAAACCCAACAACATCTAATATAGTTAATAAACTGAATAAAGTTCAGTCAGGAGGCTTCGGCTCACGACGGAGTTCATTTCTGTTCATTAAATTAATTTTTGTATTGAAGGGAAAGCACCAGCTCAAGCTTCTCAGGTTTCTCAGGTCTCAGATTCTACTGCGCAAAATAAAAATAAATAAATAATGAATGGTCTGTCTATTGATCTATCAATTCATTTGAAAGAGTAAGGAGAAAGGCAAATAAAAAAAAGACAAAAAGGCAACAAATAAAAAGCAGTCTCAGAAAAAATGATAATATAAATATAAAACTATATAACAATCAAAAATGTGATCAGTAAAAAATATAATAAAATGTCAAAAAAATAACAGTGATGTAAAAGTAACATGGAAAATAATAAAAGCTAGTTAACTGCTTAACCGCTGGAACTTGTTGAATATTTGATGGTTGTGTTTCGCATCTTTTGAGCATAAAAACAAAACCTGCTTCACCACGCATTCATAATTCTGTCTGTCTCTCAGTCTGTCTGTCTGTCTGTCCATCTATATGTCCTTCTGTTTGTTGTCTGTCTTTGTCTTTTTGTCTGTCTCTCTGTCTTTCTCTCAACATCTCTGTTTTTCTGTCTGTCTCTCTGTCTATATATCTTTCATCTGTTCATCTGTTTGTATCTCTCTTAAATAATTCTGTCTGTCTGTCAGTCTATCGGTGCGTCTGTCTCTCCATCTATATGTCCTTCTGTTTGTCTTTCTCTCACCGTCTGTTTTTCTTTCTCTGTCTACATATCTTTCTTTCTTTGTCTGTCTGTCTGTCTGTCACTCTTTAATAATTCTGTCTGTCTCTCAGTCTGTCTGTCCATCTATATGTTCTTCTGTTTGTCGTCTGTCTTTGTCTTTCTGTCTTCTGCCTCTCTGTCTTTCTCTCACCGTCTCTGTTTTTCTGTCTGTCTCTCTGTCTATATATCTTTCATATGTCTGTCTGTGTCACTCTTTAATAATTCTGTCTGTCTCTCTGTCCATCTGTATGTCCTTGTTTGTCGTCTGTTTTTGTCTTTCTGTCTGCCTCTCTGTTTTTCTGTCTGTCTGTCAGTCTATCTGTGCGTCTGTCTCTCCATCTATATGTCCTTCTGTTTGTCTTTCTCTCACTGTCTGTTTTTCTTTCTCTGTCTCTGTATTTTTCTTTCTTTTTCTGTCTGTCTGCGTCACTCTTTAATAATTCTGTCTGTCTCTCAGTCTGTCTGTCCATCTACATGTTCTTCTGTTTGTCGTCTGTCTTTGTCTTTCTGTCTTCTGCCTCTCTGTCTTTCTCTCACCGTCTCTGTTTTTCTCTCTGTCTCTCTGTCTATATATCTTTCAGATGTCTGTCTGCGTCACTCTTTAATAATTCTGTCTGCCTCTCTGTTTTTCTGTCTGTCTGTCAGTCTATCTGTGTCTCTGTCCTTCTCTCATCGTCAGTTTTTCTCTCTATCCATCTCTCTGTTTTTCTGTGTTCATCTATCTCTGTTTCCATCTGTATGTATGTATTAATATGTATATATGTGTGTGTATGTGTGTGAGTTCTGCCTGTCTCTCTGTCTATATATCTTTCATCTGTTCATCTGTGTGTATCACTCTTTAGTAATTCTGTCTGTCTCTCAATCTGTCTATGTGTCTGTCTCTCCATCTATATGTCCTCCTGTCTGTCTCTCTGTCTCTGCCTCTGTCTGTATGTATATATTAATATGTGTGTGTATATGTGTGTGTGTGTGTGTGTGTGTGTATATATAAGGTGCGTTACTCTGCTGCAGGCCAGGTGTAGTGCTGTGTTGTTGTTGATGTCCAGCAGTGACAGGTCTGCTTTGGCTTGCTGGAGGAGGACTTCTACAAAACACACACACACACACACACACACACTATATATATATAAACTGCTATAACGCTGTACTCTAAACAGAGGTGAACATGAGTAATGGAGTATCTCCCTACCGACAGCAGACGTTTGGCCGTTCTCAGCAGCCACCATCAGAGCCGAACGTCCTTCATAATCCACCGAGTTGACCTCTGACCCCCAGAACAGAGCCAGCTGCAACCCGGACACTTTCTCTGACCAAGCAGCTGCATGTAGTGGAGTTCTGTGAACAAAATAAAACACAAGAGCACAAGTGATGCACATCACTATTTTGATATTAGGGACCAAAAATGATCAATATCCGGTCACTGGCTGCATCACTGGCACATTTATACAGATTTATCCCCATGACTTTTTATAAAAATCTGATAAAAGTTAATATTCTCACCCCAGCATATGATATTCTAACAATATTTTGGGTTCTGAGTTTCACAGTATATCGTATAAGCAATTATCAACACATGCTTTATATCTACATGCTTTAGAGTCACAGATTAAATTAAAAGCAGTAGTTCCCAGTTCTCACATTTCCCAGGAAATACATCTGAAGCTCTGATGTAAATAATAATAACATCCACATACACACACCATCAATAATAATAATAACACACACATAAACACACCATCAATAATAATAACACACACATAAACACACCATCAATAATAATAACACACACACAAACACACCATCAATAATAATAACACACACACACATAAACACACCATCAATAATAATAACACACACATACACACACATCATAAATAACAATAACACACACATGAACACACCATCAATAATAATAACACACACATAAACACACCATCAATAATAATAACACACACACACACACACCATCAATAATAATAACACACAAATACACACACATCATAAATAACAATAACGCACACATGAACACACCATCAATAATAATAACACACACATAAACACACCATTAATAATAATAACACACACACACACAAACACACCATCAATAATAATAACACACACACACATAAACACACCATTAATAATAATAACACACACACACACACCATTAATAATAATAACACACACACACCATAAATAATAACACACACACATGAACACACCATCAATAATAATAACACACACACATACACACACCATCAATAATAATAACACACACATAAACACACCATCAATAATAATAACACACAAATACACACACATCATCAATAATAATAACACACACACATGAACACATCATCAATAATAATAACACACACACATACACACACCATCAATAATAATAACACACACATACACACACCTTCCTTTGGCGTCTCTGAGGTTGATGATTTCGGTGCCCATCATCTTCACCAGCAGCTCAGCAGCAGCATTGTGGCCTTTCATTCTGCACCAACAACCAACAAACGTTCATTTCTGTGTTATTCTGGTTCATTTGTCTTCAGAAAAGATAAACGGAGGCTGAAGAGATGTTAAATACTCACAGTGCACAGTGCAGCGGGGTGAAGGGATTCCCTTCCTGGATACTAAATGGTTTATATTCAAGTAAAATTTCCAAACAGTCCTTGTGCCCTGAAAATATAACGACAAATAACATGTTAAAAAGATATTTAAACATTATTAAATATTACAATATTTTAAGATGCATTATTATTATTATTATTATTATTATTATTATTATTATTATTATTTAGAGCATTAATTAGAAATAAGTTTATTAATCTGAATAATATTCGTTAAACAAGATTATTGATTAGAGATCATTTTAACTGTATTTTTTTATTTTTTGCTGCATACTCCAGATGAAGTTGCATTGACTCAATGTGTTGAATAGGCTCTGTGTGTGTGTGTGTGTGTGTGTGTGTGTGTGTGTGTGCACGCACCGTGGTAAGCAGCCCAGTGAGCAGTTGTGTATCTGCTGTAGTCCAGTAGAGAGTCCAGCGGGTCGGACTGAGCCGCGGCGCTGAGGAGGAGCTGCAGGAGCTCGGCGTGACCACACGAGGCAGCGAAGTGCAGAGAGCTCCGCCCCCGAACGTCCCGACACAGCGGCGAGGCCGAGTGATCTAACAACGCAGAGACGCACTCCACACTGCCCAGCGCCGCCTTACACACACACACACACACACACATTCTCGAGTGATCTCAAGTGGATATGAGACGCCATTTTATCACTGCATAAATTATCAGAACTTGTGGCACCAGAAATCTATAACTTTCTATCAGCAACCCGTCTATTAACAAAGGTTTCAGCTGAACAGTGTTTTGTAGCATCAAAACATTAAGATCAGTAACAAAAGGAACTAATAATATTGGGTCTGGGGCCGGCGTCACATCACACCACACACACCGGCGCCATTTTGTAAAATCAAAATCATTTTTTTCTTGTTGTTGTTGTTTGTTGTGACTGGGGCTGCTCTGGTTCTGTCTCAGGTTGGTGAAGAATACACCACCTGCTCACACACACACACACACGCACACACACACTCACCGCTCTGTGTAGTGCTGTGCGACTGCGTCTGTCCCCTGCGTCAGGTTTACTTCCTCTCTCGAGTAGCATGTGCACGCAGTCGACGTGACCGCCCAGCGTGGCCAACATCAGAGCCGTCCTGCACACAAACCACGTCACGTTCACAATAATCACTCATCCTCCATCAGTGTGAGTATTATTATCATCCTCCATCAGTGTGAGTATTATTATCATCCTCCATCAGTGTGAGTATTATTATCATCCTCCATCAGTGTGAGTATTATTATCATCCTCCAT
>CM040473.1:20507785-20519063 GCA_022758105.1 Pangasianodon gigas | reverse complement strand
GGACATCCCAACATCAGCGCCTGACCTCACTAATGCTCTTGTAGCTGAATGAACACAAATCCCCACAGCCACGCTCCAGCATCTAGTGGAAAGACTTCGGGATGTTCAACAAGCACATATGGGTGTGATGGTCAGGCGTCCACAAACTTTTGGTCATACATTGTAAGTGAAAACAGAAACTAACTTGTTTTGTGAGGAACTAACTTTGATGTTCCACAACATTCATTGCAACTTTAAACATATAAAAAGTATGACTTTCCATTCTTTAATAAGTAAAAAAAAATGTAATTATTAGCAAATTGTTGTGGTTAAGAGGAATAACACACTTGTGGGTATGCTGTTAGAGGAAAATAATCAACTTTGGTGTGGTAAGAGTGACTGTGCTTCATCACACCACCATGTCGTTGATTTATTATTTTTTATAACAGCAACACATGGAATGCTTTATTCCTTACATATGTTATGTATCACTAAATTAGCCTACTCATTCTAATAGCATCCCAACATCAGCGCCTGACCTCACTAACGCTCATGTAGCTGAATAAAGACCTGTCATGATAACTACATTTGTTGGACGATATATTGTCCCAGAAATAATTGCGATAAACGATATTATTGCGCTGCTGATATAATGATAATATAATAGCATAATAGCATAATAATGCAAGTACATCCGTTTAATTCTTAAGAATATTCAGACATTGGTATTGGTATAAAAAAAAATTAAATATGTTCTATCTTCTACGACAGAACCAAGTTGTAATATTATGTTTATGTTGTGTATATATCTGATTAATCTCATATGTGTATAGGATGCGTTTGGGTGAGTTAATTAACCCGCTAGTGAAGCAATTCAGTTTCCCTGGTGTTCATTCACTGACATTATTGACTAGGACTGGATTATTTGAAACACTAGAACTATTCTTTCTAAATTTATCTTCTTCTTCTTCGAAAAAAAACATTGTTAGTGCGTTGTTAATATCTTGCGTGTCATTTTTTCAACAGTATGCTTTAATTAAAATCAGTGCTAGTGCTTGCTATACGTCTTAAATTCTAATGCACACAGTTTTTACATTCAAATGTGCATTTTCATCTTAAATTCAACGAATATTTGAAGTTTTTCGAAGGAATTTTAATTTGACGGCCCCAGAGCAGATGAGAGGAATGGCTGAAACGTTGGTGACATTCATTCTTATGTAAACAAACACACATGTAAATACAACGGGCGATATCGAGGTCAGGAAAAATGATCCAGGTCATGTCCTTATATCGTACGATAAGTCGATAACGTGATTATCGTGACAGGCCTAGCTGAGTGAACACAAATCCCGACAGCCATGCTCCAAAATCTAGTGGAAAGCCTTCCCAGAAGAGTGGAGCTTATTATAACAGCAAAAGAAGGGAACAAATCAGTGTTAATCCTGTGGTTTTGGAATTAGAGGGAATTTAGCAACACAAAACAAATACATTTATAATGCATATATAATGTAACATACGTATAATGTATGTTTATGTAGCTATGTGAGTATATAAAGAGCAAACTTCAGTAGGACAAAGCAAACATATTTGTAAAAATTTTGTTATTGATCCCTCAGTGCTCGTATACTGTAATTTTTCTCTGCATTGTATGAATGAAATGCCTGTTTATTAAATATCTGGCAACCATTACCTCAGCATAAATCATTATCCAGACTCTTTAGATGTTAATATTTTATTATTAGGTTTATAGTTCTGATTATTTAAACGCAATATGTGATCAAAATGTGTATTTTAACATTTTCTCTACCTATTTAACCAAACATTAACTTTTTTATATTACACGATTTTAAATATATGTGAAGACGTTGGACATTTATTAGGCTGGATTTCTTGGGCCAATCTGGCAACCCGGGTAATGACGTGCCCCTTGCTGATAACACTCCGCTGTCAAATGAATGTGTTCGTTATTTTCTCAGCATTTTCCTTTCGGTTTTAGTGCCGTGAGATACACTTGACAAGCTTGAAAACACGGTCACTGGGTAAAATAAACGTTTTAGACGTCGTCTTTAGGCGAGAACGCGAACTATTTCAGTTGTATTTAATAAGCGGAGAGCTTATTCGGTGCTACTCTGTTAGCTAGCTAGCGGTTAGCATTGCGTTACCTCAGCCGGTCGCTGACCGCTAGCCTGCTATATGGCTGCAGGTTTCAGCCGTAAAATGTAGTTTTTAAACCGTTAAACAGCTGTTTTTTTTTTTGTCGTCAGCATGTACGTGATTACGCAAACCTTAATTACATGGTGTATTAGAAATTAGTTAGCCGGTTAGCTCGGACGGTAGCAGTTTATATCAGTGATGTTTGGTTTGGAAACTGGAGGTTTTATTAAATGGCGGGTTGGATGAGCGCGCGCCGACTGTGTAGCCGAGCGGCACTGAGCTCACGAGCGCCTCTGCAGGAATCCGGCGCGCGCGTCAGGTGAGAGAAGAGCTGCGCATGCGCACTGCATTCAGTCCACGGGTCAATATACAGCGGGCGGATCATAATAACAATAATAATAATAATACTAATAATACACTTTTTATTCCACAAACATTTTATTTCTGGACGATGATTGTGTCCAACTACAGAACGAAAAGCATTTACATGAAGTTATAAACACAGAAACTTTGTACAGTTTTATTAAAATTCAGGTTTGACTAAAATTAACATTAAATATTTATTTATTAATTGTGCCTTAGCTTTAGATTTGTTAATAAACAACTCCTTATAAGACACACATCAGTGCGACCTATTGGATTGAAATAAATTAGTCAGGTAATATTATTACAGTTATGATAACTTAATAATAACTATAACATCTATAACAATAGTAATAATGATCAATATAAATCTGTTATGCGTAATTATAAATAAATTAAAATGATGGAGCTTTCTTCCTATTATAATACTATTACCAGTAATAACGTGTATAATACAATACATCGGTTAGATTTATATTATAATAATAGCTACATAATAGCTATAACATTTATATCAGTAGTAGTTGTAGATGTTTATTTAGAGATTAAACTAAATATATTTGTAGATGAAGGAGATTTTTGGTTGCATTGGGGCCAATACTTTGTGCTCCTTGTGTGTGACGGTTGTTTTCGCATCGTTCGTAGGCACTTGGCAGTGTGTGCGGTCTTGCTGAGGAAACCCCAACAATGGACGCCGTGCTGGAGCCAGAGAGCAACTTCAGCAGCACCAACGCGAAGCTTCATCAGCTTCCCCAACAAGAGGAAGCAGTACTCAGAGCGACGCATCATGGGGTCCGAGAAATCATATATATATATATATATATATCATGATATTTATCGCTCATCACACTCTGTATACACGAATCCTCAGTTATTCTTTTGATCAGTGGCGATTAAACGCACGTGTACGCCTTCGTTCTTCATCACATCCTCCTTTCATCTATTTACAAAAGCACTGAAATTTATATGAATGAATGAAAGCCTTTATTGTCACTGTATATCTCTGTATACAATGAAATGAGGAGCACTGCTTCTGACTGGTGTTAGAAAAACAAACCTATAACATCAGACAATAAATAAGACTATAAAGTGAGTATACTGTATAAAGTATAAAGTATATACAGCAGGTGAGTAAGTCATAATATTGCACATTGAACATTCAGAACATTCTGAATAAGTGAGCAGTGATAGTATTGCACATTAATCTCTACACTGGTGTAAACAGTTCAGTATAAACACACAGATGTACAGATTGAAATGGAATAAGTGACTGTAGTTGAGTAAGTGACCAGAGACAGTAATTGTACATTTACATTCTACATTTAGTGCATTTGAGAGTTTAGAGTCCTGGTGAATAAAGTGACCAGGTGATTGACATTCTACATATGATATAAACAGCAAGTGTAGACAAAAGTAGAGATTGATGAAATAAGTCACTGGAGTTGGACACAGTGATCAGAGGTAGTACTGTACATTGACATTTTACGTTTAGTGCATTTAGAGTTTATAGTTCTGATAGCATTTGGGAAAAAACTGTCCTGAAACCGAGTGGTCCTTGTTCTTAAAAATAGTTGCTTCAAAAATAGGAGATTGACCTTATTTACAAAGCGTAGGTATGTGCCGATCATCAGTTATACAATATATTACAATATATTACAATATTTAACACACATTGGTCTTCTAAATCAATAAATATGAACAAATTTATTCGTAAATCGTGAATGTGGAGTTCATCCTTTTAGTTGGGGAAAAAAATAAAACTTTTCATCCTCTGCTTCGCTCTTGAGTTCGTGTAAAGTTTGTGTAAAGCGACCTCAACGAGCTGTCAATTAGGACAAAAGTAATGGCGCCCTATAAAAGGAGGAAGAGTTATTGTGTGTCTTGAAGATTTAGTGCATGCACCATTTCACCATTTAGTGGCCATTTTATCATTTTCAGCTTCTTTGACCTTTGCCTTTTATGGAGTTTTGTAGGCGTGGCTAAATGTAAACACGCTCGGTAATTCACAGCACGTTGGCGTTTTTCGACAGAACGAAAAAAACAAACTTTCCTAAATCTGCTGGGGATTTTTTTTTGTTTGGTTTTGACATTAAAACATTTACACACAACTTTATAAAAATATAGATAAATAAGGCTCAGCGTTATTACCGCTGTCATAAAAAAAGTAAAAAAATTCAGTTCAGAACTAGAGATCAATCCCATAATTCAGTTCTCCATTTATGACTCTCAAATGAGCAAGTTATCAAGATTTATAGTTTTTTTTTAAAATATATTTAGAGCATTATATAAATTGTTATTTTTATCCTTGTCATGTTTTGACCACACTTACAGTCATATGATGAATGTGATTTAATTCATTTTGTCATTTTCCATGTTCACAAGTATTCCACAACATGTTTATTTATTTATTTTTTTTGCAGTTTGGAGTATTTGTGGACTAAAAACAACATTCAGTGCTACATTTAGTGTACGTTTATTGTTTATTTTCCTCATCAGATACTCGATGCAGGAGATGTACGACGTCGTAGCCAACGTGGACGATTACAAACACTTTGTTCCGTGGTGTAAAAAGTCGCAGACGATAATGAAGAGAGCGGGACACGCTAAAGCACAGCTGGAGGTGGGGTTTCCTCCGGTGGTCGAGAAGTACACGTCCATGATCACCAACGTCCGCCCGCATCTCGTCAAAGTAAGTCCCGTGCAGCTCGCGCAATCAGAAATGCGTCTAAGCACTGAGCAGTTTCTCAAAAATGTTCACTTTTCCGAACACGTGGAAGAGCAAATTGTTCTGCACAAGCACACATGAAGCCATTTCGAAGTTGTGTTGATGTTTCTGTATCTTCATCTGACCTTAAAAAAATAGTAAAATGATAACAAACATAAATAAACTTAATCTATCTGTAATCTTACTATCTATCGAGTAACGTAAAGTGTTAAAGTAGCACTTTGTCCACCATTTTGTTTCACAACCAGAAATCAAATTTCATCATATCATTATAAAGATTTCTTCGTAAGATCTACGATAATAATGAAACACACTCCAGGTTGCCATGGAGATATCTTTGGTACATGGCACACTTCTTGATTTTGTTTATTCTTAGCATTTTTTTTTAGGCAAGTGATCGCAGTTTTCTGAAACACGCTCCGTTCATGTTTCTCTCTCCAGGCCGTGTGTTCAGACGGAAAACTTTTCAATCACTTAGAGACGATATGGCGCTTCAGCCCGGGCATTCCCGGATATCCCAGGACCTGCACGGTGGATTTTTCTGTAAGTGACAGAAAATCCAGTCACGTATATAAGTATAAAACTTATATTTTACGATTAAATTCTTTAAAAAGAATAAAAGGAGTGCACAGACACTCAAAGCTTTGCTCCAAATGTGACTGGAATAGTTAGTGATGATGAACACCTGACATGCAAGTGTTATTGCATCATAAAATATAAGAGCCAATCATCTCCCTGGGTTTGGGGTGGGGGGTGTTCCTAATTTGCATATTCATACAATCCTGATGAAGGTAATAATATCAGTGATTTGGTCCATTTTCAAGTTTTGTAGCACCAACACTTTAATTCAAATAACCATATATATTATAATTAATCGTACGATAAGCAGCTTCAAGCGGCGATGACTGGAAATAAATCTTTGGTATTTTATTCAGAGTTAATTTTACATTTTTATCATGACAGTTTAATCAATATTTCTTAATTTTGTGAAGCTACATCATCTTAACCTGCTACTGTAGCTGTAAAAGCTCCTCGTCTGAAGTCAGTCTTAATTAGCGTGATTTAAACGCTGACTTCGCTGTCGTGTTACAGTTTACTGACTTTAACGCAGAGTTATTTCCAGTCAGCCGCCTTTCAATACGGTTACCGTGGAAACTGTGACTACCTGTACACTTCATCTGGAAGGTAGGCGACATTTTAAAGTCCCAATGCGAAGGCAGCGTAAGGGCTGTTGCCTTTAATTAAGGATCCTTGAATGTTAATCGAATATTAGGCAAGTACCGAGATTTAAGTGCATGTAACGTTTAAGACGATTAGGACCGTTTCTAAATTCTGCATAAAAGTAAGTGATTTGAAAACGAACTCTTAGGAATGAATTTCCTTTCTCCTTCTCTAGATCTCGTTCGAGTTCCGCTCGGTGCTGCACTCCCAGCTCGCCACCGTGTTCTTCGACGAGGTCGTGAAGCAGATGGTGGCGGCGTTCGAGAGCCGAGCCGGGAAACTCTACGGCCCTGAAACTCGCATCCCCAGAGAACTCATGTTCCATGAAGTGCATCAGACGTGAAACGGCCGCAGCGACCTTGCCCCACACGCACACACACACACACACACACACGCGCGTGCACGCAACAGACGATTTTATTTTTTATTCCATAGTTATCGCCTTTCTAGGTCTTGACGTGGAACCATTCTGTATCTGAGAGCAAGAAGGTTTTAGCTGGAGGAGGGGGTCCTAATTTTCTCGGGCATTACGATTGGTTAAAACCGTAGTTATCCTAAACATGAAATAATTTAGGCGTTAATTCTGAAGCAGCGATATTTACGCTCCTCTTAGTACACTTGAGAACACCTGTTTTAATGCTAATGACATTTTATGTGCCATCTTGGATTATTTATTGCACCAGATTGTTATACTGTCAAAAGCTGTAATTACTGTAAAGTGCAATTTGTTGGAAGGATGAAAATTTTGTTCCACTTTAAGCGTGACTGTGAAAGTGGGCGATACGGCGACTGCATCGTGTCACGATACTCGTAGACATTTTCGCACGCATCGCTGGAGTTGGTATGGTGTATCGTGATGTTATTTATCATGATACTGATAGTCATATCATCATATCGCCCAACCCTGGTCCACATAATTTAAAAAATCTGACCATTATAATAAATAAATATAATAATCTATGTTGGATTTGATTTCACTGAATTCATTCTGTTCCTCTGATAAGTCTCGTTACATGAACGACAGACTTTTTCCTAACATGGAGGTTTTAGAGAACATTATCGAATCACTGAATTTATTTATTTATTCACTGTTAGATGATTCAGGAGCTGACAGCGCTACAACTCCCTCACGATATTGTGTAATGTGTGAAACTTACTCAGCGTTTGTAAAGCGTCTCTGAGAAACACTGAGAATCTTACATCACGTTTTATTTTTTTCCACCGTCAACTACGACACCGGTTGCTGTAGCAGCTGTCGGTGCTATCGAAATCAATCTATAAAGAAAAAAAATGCAAGGATGTTCTTGAAAATCTGTGAAATCAGTAAAGACTCATGAACCACACGTTGTGAAAACATGTTTATCCAAAAAAAAAAAAAAGACAGACAAGTGACAAAAATGTCACACAGGAAACAGAAGAGCGTTAAGTTGTACAAAATCTGGATCTCTAGACAGAGAAAAGTCCCAAACAGGCACAGAGACACATGTGACGTTAAATAACAGGGAATAAAAATAAAATATATCTAAACATGAGTTTTACATCCTGCATATGATGCATATTTTAATGCTGTTAGACAAGTGGAGAGAAAGACATCGATCAGATGGGAGTAATTCCTCAGGATGGCTTCGTGGCTCATGATACACACACACACAAAGCAGTAAACTGTGTGTGGATGGTCACACGTTCCTCTTGAGGCAGTTTCAGCATCATGATTAGACGAGCATCAGTGTGAGCCGTGTGTTTACAGCGCTGAAGGCTGGAGCCGAACACACACACACACACACACACACACAATCTGCACAAAACCAGATTCATCAAATGTACATCTGAAGCCTGTTTGAAATAAATCTGAAACGTCTCCGTTTAATCCGTGCTAAAAGTTCAAATCTAATCCCACTGCACGTGACGTGATGTTAGAATATGAATGACTGTGACGTCGATGTTAAAGCTCATCGTGAGGTATCTTCAGCGCGTGGTCACACAGATCTGCAAACAGAACAGACATTAAATTAGACCCCTTTTTCTTTTTCTTTTTTTTTTTCAGAAATACGAGTCCCAGAGAAGTTAAAGCTGTGATTTTGTTCTCATTCAGTTAATGCTGTTCTTGTGGACACAGAAAATCTGAATCACTGGTGATCTTATGATGGCTACATGAACTTCTCCACTTTACACTTGTGTAAACTCCATCCTCACCAATCGCAAGGTTGAAGTTACACGTCCTGCCCACAGAGATTTTATCAAAACTGTTCCTGCCAAAATGGTCCCTACGAACAAAAGCGAACCTAACAAACAGCCGACCCAGAGAACGAAAGTGAACGAAAGTCCATCAAACAAAAAAAACAACGAGAGAACAAGTCAATCAACCCAACGAAAGCCAAACCATCAACCGAAAGCCGATGGCTCCTTCCATATTCATGGCAGGAGCAAGATTATAAATAATAAATGAATAAAAGCGTATAAATGAATACATGGGTAGAAATACATAAGAACAGGCACACAAAAATTATGAGGCAAACAAATAAATTAACACAATTGAATAGAAGATATTTTAAAAAGTAAAACAATTTACTCAACGAAAGACAGCCGACCCAGCAAACGAAAACCTACCTATTGAGCAAAAGCTAAGTTAGTGAGCGTAGCTTCTGGTTAACTCTATACTCCAGTGGGCAGAGTCTCAGACAGGGAGCTGTCAATCAAGTGTGGTCATTAGCATATTAGGCCACGCCCATTAGGACAGCTCGGCTGCTGTTTTATCAAACTTTTGAAAGTTTAATATAACACTAACGCTTGTTATCCATCAAATATTTGTAACATCACCCCCGGAGATTTTCACTACATCTCTTAACAACTTAACGACCTTTAAACTCTAATCGTGTAATAACATTTGAATCTACAAACCCGATGGTCAAGTGTATGAACAGAATAAAAAGTTATTAAAGATGCAGTAAGAAGTTTGGACCTGTTCTCTTGCTGCAGAGTTTGTCTTTAACGTTGTCCGTCTCATGAGAGAAGAATTCGATGATTTCGTCCTCGTGCTGCTCCACGATCGCTTCACACTGCGGGGTTACACACAAAACGACTACATTTACTGATTTACTGCTTTTTTCCTAACAAACAATCATTACAAATAATACAGATTGATGTTATTCAGTGAGAACAACCGCTACATTATGATTATGAATGGAAATTAGAATAGAAGAGACACTATTGTAGGAAATAAGATTAGTGCTTTGATTATAATGTCGAGCTAAAAGAAACTCCTCAAAGCAGAAAAACTCTGAATTCTTACAGCGAACTTTAAGTCGGCCGTGACTCTCGAGTCGTAGGAGACGTTAGAAATGTCCGGGGACGTGCCTTCGCGTGCCATGAACCTCACGTACATGTTACGATTCGTAGCAGAATCCAAGGTTTCGCCGTAATCCTTCATCTTCTCACACACCCCCTCCATCAGCTCGAGGAGATGGCCTTCTGAACGCGCAAACGGAACCTGAAACACGGACATTACAGCTGATGCAAGCACGGAGACGAGGTGAAGGACAAAAAGAAAACGAAGTAGAAGAAAAGAAAATCAGCTTTACATCTTTAGTCGATTGGCTGCCATCGGGATTGATCCTGAATGAACCGGTTTTGATCATTTTCTTGGGGTCTACCTGTGCTATGGCCCATTCCATCTCATCCACCAACGCTCTGCATGCTGTGAATGAGGACCGAGAAAACACACACACCATCACACACACACCATCACACACACCCTCAGGGTTTATGTGGATCAAAAACTAACAGTAAAATACTGAATGAATGTCTGAATGTCACATCATACTGTTTATTAATTTATAGTTTCATTTAATGTCCATGAAGCAAGTTAGTTCCTGTTCTCGCTTACGTTATAGCAGCTATAAACACTCGTTCCCTCACCAGCTGCTCTTTTTTCTCTCTCTTGAAGTTAATAAGACAAAAAAAAAAAAACCGCAGCTTGTTACGCACTTTACCGAGAAACCGCAAAGGAGAGTAAACTCCTCTGTCCTGAAGACGTCGGAAACTTAAAGTTACAGCTTTACCTCTGACTGATACAAAGTGCTGACACTGGAGACTCCTTCCATAACTGGCACATAAACATCTCCTTACAGAAAACTTCACCATATCACACATGTTTTTAATTTTGTTTATGTTTTTGTCTGGAAACATATATATTAGTTTAGAAAAGCCAGTGGAGCAAATTAATGATATTTGAGGATGATGTGTTGTTTTCTTAATAAGAGATGAAGAAAAAAAGATCATTTAGTGTTGATGAAAGATGGGACACTCGGAGTATAGACGAGTTTATGTGTCCCAGTCGCTCTAATTAATTTGTCTATTACAAGTTAGAAATTAGAAGTTATATCTGACTATATCTGGGGAAAAAAAAAAAGAAAAGTAGCAGAGGAGAAGGAGAAGGAGATATAAAGCCACTCCTGCAGGTTTTCCTCTAAGTTTTCACCTGGACACTGTGTGTGATGTGGACGCGTTAAACCAGTTTCTGAAGAACATCAGGACTTTTCCGAAAGCATCCTAGGTATCGACAGTATTTTTATAACTCTAGACTAATTTAATATATACATACACACAGCTCTGTGCAAAAGTCTTGGCACTCTATTTGATTTTTAGTACAAACTTTGTTATAGATGTTTATTTTCTGACTTCTACATTATTGATTCAGTACAAAAACATTTTAGATTCCAAACATTAGTTTTCCAGCACAAAATGAAATGTTACAGAAAAATGTTTGTATGTCAGTAAAGAAAGCAGCAGATTCCATAAGAGACACTTTTCAGATAAAAACAGAATGAAGGCTGCTGG
>CM040473.1:20465036-20488424 GCA_022758105.1 Pangasianodon gigas | reverse complement strand
CCTCCTTAATTAGTACTGACAGACACAGAGACCCCGCCTCCTTAATTTTAAACTCAGTCTTGTTCTCCCTCAGGTGTGGCTCCTGTCTTTAATGGGAATTTTGAAGACTTGTATTCGGAGCCAGATCAGTACAGATGTGATGGATTGGTGGCGTTCACCCACGCAGAAGACCGAGCACAAGCAGCTCACGTACACAAACAAGTGGCTCACACACACACCCCTGCTGCTCACACACACACCCCTGCTGCTCACACACACACCCCTGCTTTACACCCTGCAGGTATTACAGGTATCTCTGACTTCTACAGTCATTACACTGTTATGTCCGTTATTTTCTTGTTATTCTTTTGTTATTCTCTTATGGGAAAACAGTTCACTGTTTCAAAACTGAGTGCAAATCAGCTTGAAATGCAGCGCTTAAACATTCTCCAAATCATCACTGTTCTGCAAATAAACAATGAGAACATCACAGCATTCAGGCCACAATGAAACAAGTCACAAGTCACAAGTCCTCTACAGGATTTGGTGTGTAGTCGATGTTATAGCGCTTTATAGACAGAATCTTAATGGATCCCAGATTCCTCACTGAATGAAAAAACAATGTGATGAAAATCTAACTTCATTTTGCCACAAGTTTCTCGCATATTCCTATTAAAAAGTATTGTTGCGTGCATTGTATTTGACTTTTTTTTGTCCTTTAATGACTGCAAAGTAGTGAACTGTGGACTTCACAGCATTATGATGGTTAGATTTATTTTAAATCCACAATGTGTCTTAATTTTAATCCACCAAAAAAGTCTCCTTGAGCTCCTGATAGCATGTGTAAGTGGAAATTCGAGATGGAGAAAATGTCACACTGCTATGTTGTTACCTTCATTATTTAATTAAAAAAGAAAAATTACAGAAACACACATGAAGTTGTGCTTGGTTTGTGTGTGTATGTGTGTGTGTGTGTGTGTGGTTTGGGTTTCAGATGATTCGGTGGTTTTCCCGCTTGCTGGAGCTTTGAACAGACTGCACCTGGAGCCAGTGCAGGAGAAGGTGGAGGTCGATGGAGAGGCGTCAGCGTCGGGACAGTGTGAGACGGAAAAGCACAATATTCTGGATGAGTTACGACAGGTTGAGCAGCGCTGGTACAGCAGCCAAACACCTAAACAACAACAACAACAACAAAAACAACAACGGGTAAATGTCACCATATCCTTTCTCTTTAATTTCACTTCCTACAAGTTTCTAACTAACAAACACCATCTTTGAGATAAAAAGTTAGATGAAGTATGAATTAAACCACCTGTAGGGCTGTTAAACACATTAACTCCTTTATTAATCATTCATTAAAGTGTGTGTGAAAATGTTTTTTGTAGGCCACACAGAACCCTTAAGGATTCTAGATTCATCCTTTACTACAAAAAATATTCATAGATACTTTGCTTTGTAAAATGGCTCTTCTTGAAAACCTCTCTAAAAAAGAAACCCTCTGTAGGGCTCTACATAGAACCTTTAAGGTTCCCGCCTTAAGGTAACTACACTCCTAAACTTTTTCAAGGGTTTGCTATCTGAAAAGGTTCTACTTGGAATTCTCTCTAACATGGAACCGTTAAGCGTTCCGCCCAGAAGGTCACTCTTTTTGATTGTTTTTACGTAGAACCATTGAGATTCCCCCCTGAAGTCCTTTTTGGGGTTCTAGATTTTTTCAAAAGAGCTTATTATTCAGTAACTACACTGCCACAATGTTCAAAGGTTCTTCATTTTTCTAAAAAGGCTCTACTTGGACTCTTCTCTAAAAGGGAAACCCTCTGTTGTAGGGCTCTACATAGAACGTTTAAAGTTCTCCCCAAAGGGACATGCTGATGATTGCTTTGATTGGTTCTAGATTTAAGCTAAGAGTGTAATGCTAAAGATTTTCAAGGGTTCTTTGCTTTTTTAAAAGGTTCTGCTTAGAATCCTCTCTGAACCCCCTGTAAGGCTGTAAGGCTCTACGTGGAACTATTAAGAGTTCCCCTGAGAAGGTCAAGCTTTTTGATTGTAGAGTTGTACATGGAACTGTTAAGATTAAGAGGGACAAGATGAAGAAAGTTTTGGGGATCTAGATTTAACTTTTTTCATAGGAGTGCATTATTCAGTAAGGACATTGTTAGAAAAAAGTGTTATATAAGGGTTCTTTGAATAGTTAAGGGTTCTTCACTTTTTAATAAGGTTGTACTCCTTTATGAAAAGGAAAACCTGTTGTAGGGCTCTACATACAGCCATTAAGAGTTCTGTGTAAAAGAGTACAAGCTTTTTGATTGTAGGGTTTTACATAGAACCTTTAAGTTTCCCCCAGAGGGACAAGCTGTTAAAGGTTCTTTGTTTTCTAGTAAAGTTCTCTCTAAAAGGGAAACCGTTTGTTGTAGGACTCTACATTGAACTTTTATGGTTCCCCTAGAAGATCAAGCTGAAGAGCTGTTTAGAGTTCTGCATTTAATGTTTTTACTAAAACTAAAAGTGTAATATTCAGTACCTACGTTCCTAAATAGGGTTCCTCAAGGGTTCTTTGGATAGTTGATGGTTCTTTGGAATCCTTTTTGACTGTACATAGAACCTGTAAGGTCCCTCTCCAGAGGTAAAAGGTGAAGAACAGTCTAGGGTTCTACATTTAACCTTTTTTGAGTGTAATAAGTTACTACACTGCTAGAAAAAAGACGTTATTTAAGAGTTCTTTCAATAGTAAAGAGTTCTTTGCTTTTTAATGAGGTTTTCTCTAACAAACTGTTGTAGGTCTGTTGTAGGTCTCTACATGGAACCTTTAATGTTCCCTCAGAAGGTCAAGTTGAAGAACTGTTTAGGGTTCTACATTTAACTTCTCTTAAAAAGGGTTCCTCAAGGATTCTTTGGAGAGTTAATGGTTCTATGCTTCGTGAATGGGTTCTACTTTAAAAAAAAAAAAAAAAAGTAGATTCAGCCTTTAATGCCCCCCCACCTCAGAGTGAACTACGTTTAATTTTTTTCTAAGAGTGTATTATTCAGTACACTTCACTCCTAAATATGGTTTCTAAAGAGTTCTTCGGATAGTTATAGAGGAACCTATAAGGCCGTCCTCAGATGGACAAGCTGAAGAACATTTTGGGGTTCTAGATTTACCATTTTTAAGTGTGTACTATGAATGATTTGGTCTCTACAGTGAAACTAATAGAACAGTTATGAGAATGTTTATTAAGCAGTTATGATGTTAAACAGTCACATGCTGCAGAAGTGCTGTACAGAGGGTTTCTCTGAAGCATTTGTGCATTAACTGCGTTAACAGTGCTGTATTCCACAGCGGCCGTGGTCATCGTCGTTCCTGACCAGCGAGATGCTGAGCGAGGCGGGCGGGATGCTGATGTCCCGCGTCACGCTGCACTCTCAGGTGTGCGAGTTCTGCCACGCCGTGTTTCCAGGACACACCACCACCAGGGGAGAGTTCCTCCGCCATCTCACCACACACATCTCCTGACACTTTACACTTGTCTAAGAGTGATGCTAGCGCGTGGTACCTCGTAGATGAGACTGATACGTTTAAAGACGGGATGGTTTAAAGGTTAAAGGTTAAAGGTTTTTATGCTGCATGAGTCTTTAAAATCATTTTATCACAAGCATTATGTTTATTAATACCTCTGGTAACTGTATACCTTTAAAAGAACAAAAGTATCTAATTAATCAAATGTAAAAGGCTAAATACCAAAAAGCTTAGCTAATTTCCTAGAACAGTTTTGGCAGTTTGAGTTGTATGATATTAAATCATATTTTCTGTGAAGATTTACTTTATCACATGTAGAAATAATACTATCCTATTCTTGCACTGAACTAATGTGTAAATACTAGTACAATTTCTTTCTGCATTAAACCAGCACTGACACTACTGTATATCACACTGTAGTTACTGCTGTTAAAGTGATTCTGAGACAGCTAAATATAAATGTTTTGCTCACAAAAGTCTGATATCTGTGTCTGTATTTAAACCCTGTGTACAGTATGCACATATTCAAATTATATAATTCCCCTGTGATTCCCAATGTCTTGCCTTATACCAGCCATAGTGTTGTTGAATTCTGGACTGTGATTGGTCAGAAGGTGTTGATTAATTTTCTATAACAGCAACTCTGACAGTAGTGCAGCTGCAAATCACAGGTTTATATTAATGCGCTCGTTCTAATACGTTATCGTCGCTATAGCAACAGCTCATTCCCAGGGACTCGTACAACAGAAGCTCCACGTGAAGTTTTCTGTAAGGAGATGTTTATGTAACATTTATGGAAGGAGTCCCGAGTGTCAGCGCTTTGTAACAGTCAGAGGTAAAGCTGCAGCTTTAAGTTTTCAGACATCTTCATGACAGAGGAGTTTACGCTTTACGGTTTCTCAGTAACGTGACAAGCTGCGTCTTATTCAAGAGAAAGAAAAAAAAGAGGCTGGTGAGGGAACTACTGTTTATAGCTTCTATAATGAAAGTGAGAACAGGAACCTGTTATTAAATGTAATTATAAATAGATACAAGTATGATGTGTCATTTTTTTAATTAAAAAAAAACTGTGATGGTTGGCAAATTGCTGTAGTGTAAGAGGAACAAAACACCTGGGGATGTAATGTTGTAGGAAAAGAATGAACTTTTGGGTGTAACTCTGCTTCTCTGCTTTGTAACACCACCCTGTTTTTGATTATTTTCCTATAACAGCACAACATGGAGTGTTTTGTTCTTGACATATGATTGAAATCATTTCCAATGCACAGCTGTTGTCCAGCAGTGAACAGACCACATAATCCATTATAATCAAACAGAAGAGGGATTAACAACACAGAGGATTAACATCAACAACAAGGCACGGCTTATTATGTGATTTGTGCCAAATATCTACACTTTGTGTGTTTTATGTGCTAATTATACATTGTATTGTACTGTATTGTATTGTATCGTATATGGATTTTACCATGTATATAGGGAATACCAGAGTATTTCCCCATAGTGATATTATTTAAAATCTAATAATATCTATTGCTTTCATAAACCAGTGTTATGAGCAATTAGTTACTAATGGGCTAATATAAACAGCTGAAATGTATTTGTATCATTAGTCTTTTATGATATTTGGTATTATAATGAGAAAGAATCATAGCCCATGTACACATAAAAGAACAATATCATCCTGTTGTCCCCTCTAACTCCAGCACGGCCGTGACGTCACTACAGGCCACTCAGGGAGCTCGCTATATTTAGCGCTGCATCTTCCGGTGAACAGAGATCGCGCGCGCCACAGCTCAGTGATGCTCAAGATGCCATCCTTCCCAAGTTTGTCATCTGTGATCATCACTGTGTGTATTTATTTCAGATTAAGATGAACTTGTAGTTTATTTTTTCCTCTCATTATAACAGAGTGGTGCATAAAGCTGTTCATTTGACAGTGAAAATTCAATTGATGTCAAACTCACATTTCAGTTTAAAATGAAATACTTTTTTTTTTTTTTTCATTTCACCACAAGACGTGCAGTTTGCTAACTAGTCAGGGAAACTTATAGTCTCCAGTTTAGCCTTGTGTCAATCATCATGATTGTTTTTGCTAGCTTGTTAGGCTACAGTTTACCTCTGAAGAATGTAATCTAAGGGTCTGAAAATCAATATTTTTTTTTAGTTGTACTCAAAATGTTACAGAGAAGTATTAGCATGTCTGAAAAAATCATTTTCACTCAAATACTGGATGAAAAGACGTCCATATTGGTTAAAATCTAAATCTAAAGCTGGCATGGCTTTTGAGGCAACATACAGTATTTGATTGTTAATATTTTTCTCGTGAACCTGTATTACATATTGTTAAATACTGGCACACTTTCGATTTACATGATCTTTGAAAGTTGTAGAAGATGTACAACGTATAGAGGTCTAGCAACATAACCTAGCAAATGACTGAGCTAGCTAGTTCGTAGAGATTGTCTTTTATACAGACAGCACAAAGGCAAAGTAACAATGGAAATGAGACCAAAAGTCAACTTTTCCCTCAGATGTGTTGGTAAATTATTAAAAATACAACTCTGTATGATTATAATTACACCGTATGCACATTTAGAATTAACTGCTAACCAAACTACCATGGGTTCTGCCATTTTGAGAAATGTAAAAGAGGATTTAAGCCATAAATGATTTACCATGTAGCCCAAATAAGGAACACAAATACAATCAGTAAACAATAAAATACCATTTATTGAGAATATTAAAAAATAAATTATCTGATGCCAGTAAGACAACAATGATTTCTACTATGAGATGCCATAACACATACAACCTACTGGATGATCCTGTCCTTATGACAAATAGGGATTTAAATCTAGATTGCTTTCTACCTTTAAAATTTTGAAAAATAACACAAACTAATATCCCATACTTTTACTACAGCTCATACGCGTATATTCTGTATAAGTTTAGTATATTAGTGTTAAAATCATTTTAATTAAACCACAATTAAAAACTGGATTCTTTTGAAAACTTTACGATCTAATTTTACACTCCGAGTGACTCCGATTCAGCACAGAATCAGCGCATCAGTACGTTTATCACTGCATCGTGTCTTTAAACTAAAGTTACATGCTGTTAATCAGGAGACAGAAACAAACCTACAGTTACGGCTGCGTTACTGATGTAACAGCAACGAAAGTACGCTAGGTATTTACAAGAAATGTAAATCTCCTTCCTCCTCTTTTATGTCCAGAGTTCAGCACAGTCTGGTGCAAAGTGCATTATGGGTAATCTGTACCAGATAGGATACGTCATTTAGACACTAACCTAGTGAACTGTGGGATTTCTGGATATTCTCTCTTATGCTTTCAGACATGATGATAAAATGAGCAACCTCCCTAATGCACTATACAGTGTATAGCATGTGGGTTCAGAGAAGTAAGTGATTTTCATGATCTGGGCCTGTCAGTACCAAAGAAGGGGGCGTGGCCTCTGTGCCTATTAGCCTATTAGGGATAAATTGAAATTTTATCCCCTGGATTTCTGTAAAGCTGCTTTGTGACAATGTTCATGGTTAAAAACACTATACAAATAAAATTGAACTGAACTGAATGTTAGAAGAGAAGTGTCACTCCAAGTAAGAGGCGTGGCCTTCGTTTATGTCAATCCTAATCAAGGAGGTGTGGCCTCTGAGCCTGCCAGGCTCAGTAAAAGAGGCGTGGCCTTTGTTTAGTCCCAGTGATGGAGGTGTGGCCTCTGTGCCTGTCAGTCCAGTGAAAGGAGGTGTGGCCTCTGTGTCTGTAAGATTGATGAAAGGAGGTGTGGCCTCTGTGTCTGTAAGACTGATGAAAGGAGGCGTGGCCTCTGTGTCTGTAAGACTGTAAGACTGATGAAAGGAGGCGTGGCCTCTGTGCCTGTAAGACTGATGAAAGGAGGCGTGGCCTCGGTGCCTGTCAGTCCAATGAAAGGAGGCGTGGCCTCTGTGCTTTTCAGTCTAAAAGCAGGAGGCGTGACCTTTGTATCTGTCAGGCCAGTAAAAATAGGTGTGGCCTCTGTGCCTAAGAGCAGTCAAATGTATTACTGCATTATTTCATTACTATTAATTTGTGTGTGTGTGTGTGTGTGTGTATGTGCTGCTTTACATAACAATTACTGTATTGCAGTGCATCGTATTGCAGCAGAACAGCTCTAAGTTGTATTGTATGTAACAATGGAAATGTGGTTAAATGATTAAATGTGTCTATCATACATCAGATCATTAATCCTGTATCGAGACACTCCCCCTCAGTGACCTGGGAATTCACTGAACTGTACTGAACTCGGACCATTCCCAACCAAATCTGATCTACAACACACATCTTCATCCAGCCACTGACTCACAATAGAAGAACAGTCTAACACTGGACCTGTGAGGTGCTAACTACATGAGACAGTTTTGGGAAAGCAGGTGTGAAAATCTCCAGAGGGTTCGAGTCGTATGAGACCTGAGTTGAGCAGCAAGGCAACTTCTGGCTCCTGCTGGTGTCCCTTTAAGGGTCGTCTTTGGTGCTGGCAGGGCTGCTGCTCTGGTGGGACGCGTTTAAGCCTCGTCTGTCTGATGCTCGGCCCTCCGGCTCTGCGAGGAGGAGAAGAAGAAATCACTTTTACACATCGTTCTTTACATCCATTTTGTCAGAAACTTAAAATGAACAGAACAAAAATTATGCAAGGTTGAAATGAAAACACAGAACAAACTGTGAAAACAGAAAACGCCCAAAATGTCTTTTTGAAGAAAATAAATTGTTTTTCTGTGTTGAGTAACAAATTGTTTGTTGTTCTGCCAAAAAAAGTGATCAGACAACAAAAAAAAGAGCACAGTGTCTTTCATCATAAATATGCAAATTTGTAATCCCCTCTTCCCCTTGTAAACCAGAGCTGCTTGATGCTCATTTGCATATTAGAACCTGATTGGCTCTTGTTTGTTGTGATGTAATAACTATTGCTTGTTTTTGTTAAAGAAAATATTAAAAGAGTGACAGTTTTCACAATTTGTCTGCATGTTTAATCAAATAAAGGTTAAAAATAAGCATTCAGAGGCACCTCTTCGATATCTTTTTTTTTTCAAATTGTTATATATAATAGTTGATGTTTTAATTAGTTTTTTTAATCATTAATTATTATTAATTAGTTTTTTTTTTTTTTAATCCAGCAGCTGCCTCTCAATATCAGTCCTCATGCTTTGCATCATCAGCTTAGGACAAAGTGATTGAAATGTAAATGCTATAAAGAAATCCTATCTCCATTTTTTTCTTTTCTTTCTCAAGACATGTTTCTCGTCACTTAGTATGAACCAAGAAGACACCAAAAGAAGTGAAAGATGGTGACGTGTAGCTTTAAAGGTGTAATAAGGTTTTGGTTTTTTGCTCATTGATCTTATCTTAGCTAAGGCCTGCTGCTCTCCTAATTTATTATAATAGATAATAATACCTTAAAAGGAGATTAAGGTAATAAAGACATCGATCTGGTCCTCATAAGGTCACAAATGTGAAGTGAGAATTTGTAAAAAGCAGCGTAAATATTGGTTATTAGTTAATTGGCCAGGTATTAGCCAACAGAGCTGCTGTACTGGTGCGTGAATCAAAAGAAACACAAGCAGGGAGGAAAACTATGCAAGCCCCAAACCCTTAATAATCACCTCTTCATAACCCTCCAGTCTTACAGCCTCCGGAAAGACAATAAAACATCCAAAAATATCATTTAGGAAAATTATGAAAGGTGCGGTTTAAACTTCTTCTTTTTTTTTCCTTAATAGATGAGGACTGATTAATGTTAAAAATCAGAAAAATCAGATACAGCCATACTGAAGAGGATAAAAAGACAAAACCCGTGAAGTATGAACAAATGCAGAATAAACCCCTAATCTGCTCATGATAATTCTGAGCTGCGCAAAACTGCTGCGTGAATCAAATGTACGCTTTTTTTTTTTCATTTTTAAAAATATAACAGCCATGGCAAATAGTAGGGTGGGATTTAGAGCTGTCAATCAATCCTCTTTCCAGTGTTCAAAATAAACAGAGCCAATCCGATGATCTTGTGTAAGATGAGACTCTCCTCTTGCGGAGGAGAGAGAGAGGACGAGTGAGAGAGGTTTGCAGAAGCAGGATGAGTGACAGTCACAGGGAAACGATGTCCCGGTGATTTGTGTTTTATGTTTTTGTGTTCGGAGCATGAAAGGAAGAGATATAAAGCAATTGAAGAAGACATGTTACTGAGCTCATCTTTTCCTCATTAAGCTTAAGGGAGGAAAAGAGGAGGAAATAAAAGAGACTGCACCCTTCCCCTGCCCACGCGTTTTATTTTTACTCCGTCTTTCTATGAGTCAATGCGACGCCCTTCTCACTCCGGCCCACTCGTTCGCCCCCGCTCTCTCCTCTCTCTCCTCATCCATCCATCCCGCCCTCTGCTCACACATTTCTCATGAGCTTTGACGTCAGAGAGGCAGGGGGGGAGCTCCAATTTACCGCCCACGCGCTACTTCCTGTGGCCCCAGCCGCCCATGCAGCATTCTCTCTCTCTCTCTCTCTCTCTCTCTCTGTCGCTTCCTCTCTCCCTCCACCCCATGGTGACATCGCATTACAAAGGCGTTTGCATCTCAAAGGCTACAGTTTTAATGTAAGCACACAAGCTCTCACTGTTTCTGCTGAACCATAGCCTGGAGAATTGCTTCATACGAAATAAAGCTGTTTAAATAAAGCTCTTTGCTGCTCAACAATCATTTCTCATAACTTAAAAGTCACAGGAAATGTGGTATAAAATATCACGTGTTATATAAAAATCTTTGTTTGATACCAAACATGTGTTCTCTTTAACATCCAGCCAAGTCTGAACGAGAAAAGCAAGACAGAAATGTGAGAAATCTCTCAAACAGCAGCTGATCTCACTGATCGCACTTGTGGGCGTGGCCTAATATTCTAATGAGCATGCTCAAATGACAGCCCTCTGTCTGAGACTCCGCCTGCGACACAGCTCAGGACTGTTATAGCGTTAGCATAGAGACTAGGTTAGCTTTCCTTACTTTGATAACTTTCATGTTTAAGTTCACTTTTGCTTGATTTTGCCTGCTAGATATGCTTTTGGTTAATAGGTTAGTTTTCAGTTGCTAGTTTGACTTTGCTCACTAGGTTAACTTTCACGCACCAGTTAATTTTGCTTCCTAGGTTGGATTTTACTCACTAGTTTTGTTTCTTTGCTAGGTTAGCTTTTGCTATTTAGCTTTTGTCGTTAGGTTAGCAGTCACGCTCTAGATTAGCTTTCAGTCCCTAATTTGCTTTCAATTGCTACTTTGCTTTCGATCACTCGTTTCCTTTCGATCACAAGTTTGCTTTCGATCACTCGTTTCCTTTCGATCACAAGTTTGCTTTCGATCACTCGTTTGCTTTCGATCACAAGTTTGCTTTCGATCACTCGTTTGCTTTCGATCACAAGTTTGCTTTCGATCACTCGTTTGCTTTTGATCACTCGTTTGCTTTCGATCACAAGTTTGCTTTCGATCACTCGTTTGCTTTCGATCACAAGTTTGCTTTTACTTGCTACGTTAGATTTTTTTTAAATCTCTAATCAACTGGCTATATTGTCTTCACTTGCTACTTAGCTTTGACTCACTGGGTTGAAGTTTTGAGAGTGGAGTTTACACAAGCTTTAATTAAGATTAGCCCCGCCCACTTGACCTTAAAATCGAATGTAAGAGACTCACTGGCTACCCATCATCCATCTGTTTTTATTATTAGTGAACCAAACAGAACTAATATCATGTGGAACAGAATTCACCTGAAGTCTGTCTCTTCTCTGACCCTAGGCTGACCTTGGCCGTGTGGTCACGTGACACCATTCTAGCCAATCGCAGGCCCTCGTCCATGAGCGTTTGCTGCATGAGCTGGCGACTCCAGGTGACGGGGCCGATGGTGTCGGCGAGGGGACGGGGGGATGACGAGGGGAGAGAGTGAGGCCCTACATCTATCAGGACACACACACACAGACAGAATGACGCTCACACACACACTGTAGCTCATCAACGATTATTCTTCATCACAAACGGATGGTGGACGTGATATTTACAAAAAAAAAAACAACATGAAATATAAGACAGTGACGTGTCAGAGTCGGGAGTAGAAGTTCCGAACATTAACTAGACATGTGCTGATAATCTGTTATACGATATATCGCAATATTTAGCATGAAAAACACTGTTACCATGGAGACAGCATACTAAGAATAAGAATAGTTCTAAGTAATTTTGTCCTAATTTTACACCCTAATATTCAATGTGAGACGTTACAGGCTAAAAATTTCATTTCACAGAAAACACACCAGCACAAAAACAGAGCAAATAAACAGAAATAATGTTCGGGGTTTTTAGTGCGTTGACATCCTTACAATGTATTTTGGCTTCATTATATTTTTATAATGATGAACACTGTTCTGATTTCATCTCAGAAAATTAAAACAATATTAACACTACTTCTAATGGCCCTGACAAACTGAAAACCGCTCTAACAATCCTGACAAAATTAAACCTGCTCTCGGGGTCCTGCAAAATCTCCAAGGGTTCTGACGAAATTAAAAGTACTTCTAATGGTCCGGACATGAAACATGAAAACTGCTTTTAAAGGTCCTGACGAAATTAAAAGCATGTCTAAGAGTCCTGACAGCGTTAAAACTTCTTCCAACAATCCTGACAAAATTCAAACTAATTTGAGTATTGAATTCACAATGTGTAAAAAAGTAGTACACTGTAAAAATATCTTTAATATAGGTGTATTTATCTAATATTTCTTATTAGAAGATTATAAAACAAATAGAGAAGAGATGCAAAATTATTTGCCCATAAAATATGAAAATTTCAAACTCACAAAAAATATGTCTGTATATGTAGAAATAAGGGTAATGATCTTAGATTTATTTTAGAACAATCTCATAATGAGAATTATTTGATGAATTTGGGTATATTCAAGATATTTTTTAATATCGTATATCAAAAAAGGTAAAAACTTATAATAAAAGATTAGACAGTTACCACAGAAAGATAATATCAGCACATGCCTGGGCACAGCAGTGAGATATTCCTTCAGTTTCTTTCATTATGAAGGGAATACAGTGGGGTTTTTTACCGTGAGATAAACTGTCCAGACTTTCTCCTGACAGGCTGTCGTCGTCTGCCGCTGACCTGAGGCTGCCGTGAATCGCTGCGTCAGCACTTTTCGATCCGCGTACCAGATTGATACTGTCTGAATCTGTGACCTGAAGAGGAAAAAGCTTCTTTTAGCCAATCACAGGGCTTACGTAACGGTATCGATATCGATATCATGATAAATTACCAAAGGACATTCTTTTATTAAAGAACTAGACATTATTTGATGTGTTTGAGACACAGTCTACTAAAATGGCCTACTTCAAATTATGGTCATTTATTACTGAACTGCAGGTTTCATATTTTTTTTAAATAAATTGTGTAATAATAATATACAGTATATATAATAGTAAGAGTATACACCAACCTCGAGTTTGATTCTTTTCGGAACGCTGTTGTCTGTAAAGGAATTGGTACAGTCCTCAGAGCTGGTCCTAAAACAACAGAGCAGAAGTTTTATTATTATTATTATTATTATTATTATTATTATTATTATTATTGTTGTTATTGTATTTTTTAATAAGTAATCATGTGATGACATTTCAATTTATAAAGGTTATTGTTTTATATCAACCTGCTTCATGAACAAGTAAAAACTGAGAAAAAAAATAGCATGTACAGAAGAAAATGAAGAAATAACATATAAAAACGTAAAATATCAGACACACAGGAGCAGTTTCATAAATCTGGATTCTGTCTCGACTCTCAGTCGAAATCTAAAAAGTTCTTAAGCAATGTTAAGATTTGTTTTTTGCTGTTGTTGTTTAATTACCATGTTGTTTTATTTATATTTCGTCATCGGATCGAATGGTAACCCCTGACCTGCTGTGTTTCAGCGTGGAGGTGTAGGCACATTCCCTCGCCACCTGACGCGCCAGTGAGAAAAGCTCCACCCGTCTCAATAACAGCGCGTTGTCGCGTATGCAGAACTGCGCCGCCGCTTCATTGATGATCATCTGAGCAGGAAAGATACAAACAGTGAACTATTAACATTTTCAGACCTGAATATTTTTCCCACGGCTCGTATAAAACCACTCACAAATAACGCAGATCCTACATTTAAATTAAACATTATGTCTAGAATCAGTTTATTTCATGTCCACTGCAGGGTTTCAACAGCTGTAATGTGGTTTGAAGCTTTATTTTCAGTTTCCACGCACAGAAGAGCAAAAATTTCATTTAGGTTTAAGCTTTTTATAAAAAGAACATTTAAAAACAATCCCTAAATCATATAATAATTATACGGACAGGATTATAATATACTATATTAAATACAGGATTATAGAATTACTGTATATTTATTAATATTTATTTTAAAAAAACAAGAATATTTGGTTTTTAAGATTATTTTATTCTATATTGGCTAATACTTTGCAGTGCCTACACTTTAATTTTATAAAAAAAGAAAATCTAGATTATATGAATATGAAAATTGGAAATGCCCCCAATTCATGGGCTTCATTTGCATATTAGGACCTGATTGGCTTTTATACTTTATGATGTAATAACTAACTCTGATTTTGATGTTAGGTGTTCAGCTCAGTGTATTTAGATTTTTTCCACGCTTTAAAAACAGTTTCATGAAGTAACTTTAGACTGACTTATTAACGCTAGCTGCTAGTTTTAATTCATCACAGCAGTTTTTCACAGCAGTTCTTTAAGTTCCTTATAAGCTGATTTAAAAAAAAAAAAAAAAAAAACAGCTGTATTTTTAAGTCGCAGCTCTTCTGTAATTCCTGAAGCACAAAGTGACATTTTTACAGTTGTAGTCTGACTAAAACTAAAAAGTCCGCTGTGTGCTCTTTATCCGAAATGTAGTCGATGAACCGAGACGTGTTTGTCATCTGAAGTTTGCTTTCTATGTTGCTACCAAAAAAGGGAAGCTTATAGCTATTAGATTAGCATCATGGCAACAGCAAAACAAAACAAAATCAGCACTTCTAACACGTAGCTCTGCCTTCAGACTTTAGGCCTTTTCACACCTGTTACTTGAGTCTGATGTGCTGAGGAATAAAAGTGTTTCCAGTGTAAACCAACATAAGACATGAGTTTAGAGATAACACTGTGTCAAAAACCACATCAGCAATCCACAAACATCTCACAAAGGTGACTGAGGAGATCATTACACACAATGCTAACCTGGAGGCTACAGACTTCCATTTTGTGTTAGCAAACCTCAGCAGGATCTTACCTCGTGGTGTGTCAGCTGCTTGCCCTCCCTCCTCTTGGAGTCGAAGCGGCCGTAGATGAGGCTGTATTTGCGGATCTCCTCCTCTTTGCTCTTGTCGTGTGGCTCCATGTTGAAAATGTGACCCACCGTCTTGGCCATCTTCTTATTCAGCCTGAGGAGAGTCTTCACCTCGGCCGGGTCTGTGTGCGGCACCGTTCTGAACAGACGCTCCACGCTTTCCCCTACCGCCTTCACCGTGTCTGCATCCAGCTGTCCTCCGGGCCAAGGGGAGGAGGACGAGGAGGAAGATGTGGGAGGCGTCGAAGGACCTGTGCTCCTGGAGCGGACCAAAAGAGGCAAAGGCGGACTGGGCTGGTCTTCCTCTGCTCCGTTCCCGTCTAATTCCGGACTGAGCCAGTGAGGCTCCATGGGGGACAGTTTGTCCCTGTAAAGATGATGATCTGGAGGAAGCGGCGATGCCTGGGAGCACGGGCTCCTCGGACTGCCGTTATCTCGGAGCGGAGTCAGACAAGCTCCCTGATCTTCCCTGTCGCATGGGGACGCTGGCTGCCCGTTGCTTAAGGATTTCCTCGGGCCCATGGTGCTATCGATTTTAAAAAGCGGGATTCCTCCCATGGCCGTGGTCAGGGGTTGGTTGAAGACGGCGGGATTAGCGGCCCAGTCGCGCAGGGCTTTCTGCAAGCGGCGCACGTGCAGGGGCTTCGTGGCCATCCCGACCAGAGCCATGATCTCGAGGAATTCCTCTTCTCCGGCCTCACACAGCTGCTGCACATCGTCGCCGCCCTGCTGGATGAAGGTGTCGTAGTACATGAGCAGGTTGGCCCTCTGCAGCACACGGTACAGCTGCAGCTCACCCAGCGTCCGCGGCACCGACATCCTCCTGCTGCTATGGTACAACTGCACAAACACAACAGCCAAAAGCAACGTCAAAAAAAAATTAAAATAAAAATACAAAACTAGCAAAAGGCTTAAGCGTTTCAATAGCAATCCATTCTTGGAAATAATTAGGCAGGAATTACAAGGAGGAATTGAATTTGAATTTCATACTAATAATGTCGTCATTTGGGCTATGATCGCTAACTCCTGCTCTAATTGCCGTCATTTACCTAGCTTGATATTTATGAGAATTCTCAACAATATAGTAAGACAGACATTGTAGTTTGATCGAATATGGAAAAATTGTCCACAGTTTCTGCTTTGACAACAACAAAAGATTTAAAATTTTCTGAAAACAGGCCAAAAACAGGCAATGCTGCCCGGCATGTTTTCTGTCAAGGCCTATTCTGTGTCGTAAATAAAAATTGAAATATTTCACTTTTTTAAAGGAGGCATTTGTAATTTTTGGAGCCCTCTGTTCCCTGACAACTGAAATGCAACTATATTGAAAACATTAGCAAGCCCCACCCCCTGTTTCTGGCTGGGGGTGGAGCTTATTTCAGGGCCAGAAAAAAAGGATCCTGAAGAGACTTCAGATATCCACTGCATATATTTTAATATTTTGATTTTAAAACTTGTTTATTTTAATAAAATATAGTGAGAAAACATAATAATGCTTCACATTTTGTCCCAAAATTACATGTTTTAATTGCTGGTAACTGAAAGTGATGTCGTTATTATGTGTGGTCAACCCACGGTCCCGCCCACTCCCTCGATATCGTTCCAGCCGCCTGTGGCTTTAACCTTAAACATTTATAAATTTTCATATGAGTGGGCTCGGCTGAAGTGCATATGTGAGGTCATGACTGATAATCTGTGGTTATTAGGAAAGTACAGTTCACCTGGTGTCCTAAAATTAGTGCTAAAATTTAAATACTGAATACCAAAGTGTCTTCTGTGTTCCTGGCATAATGCTGATATGTACAGTGCTGGAATAAGTGATGGAGTGGAGTGCTGATGGAGTAAAAACAATAACCAGAATATTCACTGGAGTTTATTACTATTGTTTTAAACATAACTTCCTTTTCATCATTTGTTATTTTTATTTGAAAAGAAACACTGTCTTCAAAAACACACCACATACACAGCTAACAGCACAAACGAAGAGAAGAACAAAACGTCAGCACCTTCCCCCATTTACACGTACAGTACACAACAACCCACACGCCCACATGACGTACTTATCTCATTCTCATTGTTTTCGACATTTCTGAGAAAAATCCTGTCAATACAGCTAACTTTAGCAGTTCTTTAACCTCAGATCACACTGTAATATTCATGAGTTTGATGAATATTTTGATGATTAGTTCCAGTCCTTATAACTAGGACTTGTTTACAGTGTCACAGTTTCACAGTATAATTATGGGTGCATTCATGAAGCGTGTGAGTTGTGTCTTTGGAAATCTGTCTGTTAGAACAGATCCGTTCTTCAGAAGGCAAAAACGCAGGGAATGTGGTACGGATTGAACTCTGGAACCAAGTGAGAGT
Source organism: Pangasianodon gigas (assembly GCA_022758105.1). Lineage (NCBI taxonomy): Eukaryota > Metazoa > Chordata > Actinopteri > Siluriformes > Pangasiidae > Pangasianodon > Pangasianodon gigas. The sequence goes on along the minus strand of CM040473.1, from coordinate 20,471,186 downwards.
TAAATATATCACTTTTAATCATGTATGTGACTCTTCTGCACATGAACAACTCTTTGTGTGATGCTTGAAGTGAGCTGGTCTTATGCCTAGTGTTTATCTGAGCAATTCTATTATCACTATTTATCCCTGATAAAGAATAAAGATTTTACAGTTAGGGTTAATTAAGCGTAATGATGTACATACGAATCACTGATTTGCGTCTTTCAAACTAAGTTTTGAGTCGTTTAATTCACTACCTAAGGCTAAATAATAATAATAATAATAATATGTGAAATATTACATTTAGTCCAAATCTGAAGTGAACAGTGAAGAGGGTGTGCGACTTTTCTGATCCACGTAAAGCTGTTTACACGTGAACGTAAGTGATTATTATACTCGATGTTGAAAACATATCATAATATAGTAATATATGTGTTATAGCATCATATGTTACGCAGGTTATAACACATGTTATACGTCCGCTTAACAGGATGTTCATCATTTAAATAAAAGTAAATTCAAGCTTCAGAGGTCATAGGAGTGAGTTGTAGCTGTATTCTGGAGAAAAGCATGTCCAACCATGAGCAAAAAAAGGGTGTATGTTTTATGGAATATTTTAACTAGCATTGCTTTTCATTTGAATTTCAGTTGAATTTTCAGTTGAGTGTGTAATTTGTGTAAACTGCATTTTTGTGTTGTTAGGTTTATCACTTGATTGCTAAGCGAAATTCCTTGTTTAGGAACCCTAAAGATTACTGAATAAACCTGAGCTGATATTACAATGCGAGAAACTAAAACCTGAGGCATTACAATGATAGATAGAAACAAACAAACAAACAAACAAATAAACAAACAAAACAAAAACAGCACTGTATGTATTTGCTCATTATTTAGGCATTATACAGGAGATGTGTGCAAAATGTTGAGATATATACACTCTAAACAACACTTTGTAAAGATATATGTATGTTTTTTTTAGATTTGTGTGTGCGTAAATTAAACTGAAACACAAAAGAGTCGCTCACAGGAATCGACTCTTTCCCAGAAAAAAACAACACCACACACACAGCAATCCCCCCAAACCCCAGGAACAGACTACAGTGGTGTGTGCTGAAGATGATATAATGCAGAGTGATGATGAAGGTTAAATACACAGGAGGTGAAGTTGCTTTACTCACCCAAAAGAACCGACTCAGGATTCGGATCAGGCAAACCCTGGGATCTGGAAACTGGATTTTTTTTTTTTTTTTTTTTGCCTCCCTCTCCTCTCCTCGCCCTGTTTTTAGTTTCTTGCTCTGGTGGTGATTTGTTCCTCTCTCAGCAGGCTGGGGCTGTCTCTGTGCTTACAGAAGAAAACCGCGACGCTTCATGTCTGCGTCCAGACCAAGTCTCGCCTCGATACACGCGCAGTCTGCTGTAATTCTCCCGAATCAAGTGTAGAATCAATTCTCCGGAATCAAGTGCACTATCTAGCGCATATTTATAGAAATCCACTTTAAGGTAAACAATGAAAATGAGGAGTGCTCGTCTCGGAGCGTCCGAGTCCCTGCCTGGCTGCTTTTTGCTGGCAGGATCTGGGTTGTTAATGAGAGTCTTTTTGCTGCTGGTGTGGGCGAGAGAAATGTGGGGGCGGACTGCGGCACGCCATCTGACCGAAAAAGAGCTTTCCTCTCCCGGCTAAAGGCGCCTCACAGCCGGGGGAGGGTGCGGGGGGTGGGTGCGGGGGGTGGGGTTAGTGGACCGGGGTTCTCTCCGCGTCGTCTTTTTCATCCAATTTTACCTCCTTTTTCGTGTGTAAATATGAAATAAAAACATCCACAGTGATGTTTACCGCGTTCGTGTTTACGCGGAAACGCTCATTTTGCAGTCCGCTCATTTACTGTACACAATGCACGTGGGCTGAATATTCAACGCGCTCGCGGATGATAAAGAGCTGCAGCCGTTGCCATGGTGAGGAACGCCTCTGTGGGCGGGGCCAATCGAGTTCTTTCCGTCTGCGAAGTTTCCACGTGTGACGCACGCGCGATTGGTGGGATTCCCCCGTGACGTCAATGCGACGCGCACGCGACGAAGGCTGCACACAGGGGCTTGACATCATTTAATAATAATAATGATAATAATAATAATACTAACAATAATAATAATAATAATAACAACAACAATCACACGTTATTACAAATCTATATAAATCCAAAAATTAATACTGACAATAATTATTATTATTGATATTATTACTTTTCTTTATATATAATAAGAAAGATTCTTGTTTCTTCTTCTTCTTCTTCTTCTTCTTCTTCTTAATAGAGCTTCTTAATTATTACTGTTATTATTATTATTATTATTATTATTATTATTATTACTGTTGTTGTTGGTGTTGGTGTTGTTGTTGCTGGTGTTGTTGTTGTTGTTGTTTATATGCAAAATCTTTTTAATGTTGTAAGATAACATTACAGCAGTGTTAGATAACATCAGAAGACCCTCGAATGATTTTGCTTTTAATGATGTTTTTATTTAGTGTCTATGAATTTTTTTTTAATTAATGGAAAAAGAAACCCTCTGTCTGCAGTTATCTCTAATGTACTCGTCGTTATTGTGAGTAACAGCGCAGTGAGTTTGTCAGAAATGTTTACTGTCACCTAATGATCATGATATGGTTTTTATGTTTTCATATTGCACAGCTCTAGATCTAAATTAAAACTGGGCTTTAAACTATAAATCTAGGAGAATTAATAATCACCATTAAATTTAACAAGATAAAAATCCCCAAGCAGTATGAATTAAAGCCGAGTTAAACTCCTATGAGGTTATTAAGCATTCCTAATGTTCTCTTTTCAATGCACTGGATTTTCATTTAAACACGTTCTGTTCAGAAAGGTTATTCTGCTGTCCAGTTGCTTGTCCATGTTATATGCATGTTATCTGTCCATGAAGTCTGATGTTATATGCTCAAATAATTACACTTATTATTTTAAATAAATAAAAAAATAAAGACAGAAAGAAAAAGCAAACTCATGATGCTTATTGTAATAGATACAGGGTCTGAATAAGTTAAAAATATATATAAGAAAGTTTGAAAATGTGTACATATTATTTAAACGTATACTCTACCAACATGCAAGGAGATGAAAACTATGTTAAATTTGTGAAAAATGCTGTGTGTGTGTGGAGAGTCTTATCCCAGGACAAGGACACAGGACGGGCAGGGACAGTATTTTAAAGTGTCCACTACGATAACAATACTGTGTACGTGGAATATTTCATAACTGACTATTAGCTCATGCCCAAGTGGAAGTCAAACAGCTGATAATATAAAGGCTGCTGACGGTGATAGGAGGATGTGTGGGAGGGTATGTGTGGGTGTGTGTGTGTTAGACTGTGGGTCAACCCACATGGATTTTAGTCATGGTGTTGTGTCACATAACCTGAAAAATATGCTAATGTTCGTCAGACATGCTATTTAATAACGATTAGAGGGACGTAAGACGACACCTACAGCTCTGTGAAAGAGCAAGTGACACCTACACCACACTGCACCACAGACCCCATGTCACACATCTGCTGTGGTGGGGATTATTTTACACAGTGAATGTCAGGACCTTAACTAAAACCCAGGTTAATGTAAAATCCAGCCAACAGAATAAATGACAAAAATATCAGAAAAGCCCAAATATCTTGTGGAAAATGCAATGGCCCCGTCGTGAACTTCAGCAACATTCAGAGTCATTATCTAGGATCAATAAAGCAATGCTTTCGAAAGCAGTGATGAATCACTTTTCAGTTATCCGTTACACCTCTGATGGAACAGAGATGCTGTATAATATTTTGCATATAAAGTGCATTTATTTATTTATTTTATACACTCATTCTGATTAATATGGTTGCAATGTGGCTTTGAGTCTGTGAAATAAATAAATAAAACTCAAGTAAAGGACAGATACTTAAAACTCAAACTTAAGGACAGTAACAAATTAATTGTATTTCGTTGCTTCCCACCTTGGATTAATATTAACAGACACAAATCATAAGATGGCAGATTAAGAAACTCAATGCAGGTTTGTTTTTAATCAATATTGTTACTAATATCTTTAATTGGATTACATTTTGCTATGCATGTTTGCAGTTTTGCGTCTCTATTATTGCAGTTATTAGTGACAATATTCAGGATTTAAGGAGTATTATGATCTTATGCATATGGAGCTACTTGAGATGGTCAGATATTAGGCAGTTTATGGTTTAAGCAGGGCAGAGGTTAGGTAATGCAATGATTACCGGAGTATCTCTGGGATTTTAGTCATGTCACGTCAGCCATTTTTACGTTCTGCACATGCATGGGATTGGAAAGAGTGTCGTATTTTAGTGTCTATAAAATGATCAGTAGAAATAACCTCAGATAATATTCCTGTATATCCTGTCTGAATTGGTATGCTGGTAAAGAGATGTAGTGACCTTAGAGACGTGGAGTACACAAAGACTCTCACCTGTTGGTTATCTCTTGAGGAATCAATCATAATTACTACAGATGTCCTCCATCAACATTACTTAACACATATATGTCTGGAAAAACTAATCCTGTCCGAACAGGGCTGTAGAAACCTGATCATCAGGATAATTAATGCGTGCTGTTTGTGCGCAAGTCGCAAGACCACATTTACCAGCAACGATTTGCTGATTTTTAATACAGATCCTAAACTAAAAATGTCATTTTTCAAATTTTTAATAATATATCAACATCAGAGCTCTGAGTTCTGAATGAGCGCTCACATTTCATTGTAATTTGGATTATATTTTATTCATGATCTTAATTTTTTTTTTAGTTATTTTATTTCCACTAACATCTTTGGACCACACAGATATTTATTTTTCTTTTTGACGCTTTTTGGTGTTTAAAGTTCATCAACTATTTTAAACTTTTCTTTTCTAACAGTCCGGAAAGGGTTACAACTCAAAGCGGAAGTAGTTCTCCTACCCCGGAAGTGAATAGCGTGGAAAAAAAAGAGAAACAACAAGGACAGCGACGTCAGGTAGCGAGTTGGCTAAGTATAAAATCAGTTTTTCTAATTATGAACTTGTACCGAAGAAGATTTTACAGCATATTTCTGAAAGTTTGGATTAAATATAAGTCTTAAAGCGTAAGTGTTTAGTGAGTGTTTATTTTAATGATCCTGTAAAAGTCGTAATGTTTGTGCTAATATTTCAGTCTGGCCAATGAGGAGTGCTGTCATGGCACTTCGGCTTTTAATAGAAATAATGATAATAACAGTAAACTTTATGTATGTAGCTCGAATTATTGTGGTTTTAAGATGCATAAAAAGTAAATGTTAACGTTATTTGTGGCAGGAAACCAACAGCAGATTGATGTGTAGCTAAATAACATCACAAACCTGCAGCACAACCAAAACAAACATGAACGCGGAAGAGAAAATGAAAAAAAAAAAAAGAGTAATAAAATAATAAATAATGCACACATGCAAGAAGATGAGCATCAAGTATATTTCTGTCGTGCATGCATATATTTGTTCATATTTAACTACATGTTTATATCACTGTAACTGTAAAGCAGCAGTATTAGATTAGAACTGGTCTCTTTGCTCTGTTTAGTTTCGTTTCTGTGTTCAGTTTGTAGCTGTGAAGGAAACTCCTGTCTGTGTGAGTGTGTGATGTAGTGATAATGTAGTGATGAGATGATGTGATGATGATGTGCTGTAGTGATGATGTAGTAATATGATGATGTGATGTAGTGATGATGTAGTAATATGATGATGTGCTGTAGTGATGATGTAGTAATAATGTAGTGATGATGTGCTGTAGTGATAATGTAGTGATGATGTGATGTAGTGATAATGTAGTAATATGATGAGGTGCTGTAGTGATGATGTAGTGATGATGTGATGTAGTGATGATGTAGTGATGATGTGATGTAGTGATAATGTAGTAATATGATGAGGTGCTGTAGTGATGATGTAGTGATGAGGTGATGTAGTGATGATGTAGTAATATGATGATGTGATGTAGTGATGATGTAGTAATATGATGAGGTGCTGTAGTGATGATGTAGTAATATGATGATGTGCTGTAGTGATGATGTAGTAATATGATGATGTGCTGTAGTGATAATGTAGTGATGATGTGATGTAGTGATAATGTAGTAATATGATGAGGTGCTGTAGTGAT
>CM040473.1:20453896-20464936 GCA_022758105.1 Pangasianodon gigas | reverse complement strand
ATGTAGTGATGATGTGATGTAGTGATGGTGTGATGTAGTGATGATGTAGTAATAATGTAGTGATGATGTGCTGTAGTGATGATGTAGTAATAATGTAGTGATGAGGTGATGTAGTGATGATGTGATGTAGTGATGGTGTGATGTAGTGATGATGTAGTAATAATGTAGTGATGAGGTGATGTAGTGATGATGTGATGTAGTGATGGTGTGATGTAGTGATGATGTAGTAATAATGTAGTGATGAGGTGATGTAGTGATGATGTGATGTAGTGATGGTGTGATGTAGTGATGATGTAGTAATAATGTAGTGATGATGTGCTGTAGTGATGATGTAGTAATAATGTAGTGATGAGGTGATGTAGTGATGATGTAGTAATAATGTAGTGATGAGGTGCTGTAGTGATGATGTGATGTGATGTAGTGATAATGTAGTCATGATGTAATGTAGTAATAATGTAGTGATGATGTGCTGTAGTGATGATGTAGTAATAATGTAGTGATGAGGTGATGTAGTGATGATGTAGTAATAATGTAGTGATGAGGTGCTGTAGTGATGTAGTGATGTGATGTAGTGATAATGTAGTCATGATGTAATGTAGTAATAATGTAGTGATGATGTGATGTAGTAATAATGTAGTCATGATGTGATGTAGTAATAATGTAGTCATGATGTAATGTAGTAATAATGTAGTGATGATGTGATGTAGTAATAATGTAGTGATGATGTGATGTAGTAATAATGTAGTGATGATGTGATGTAGTGATGATGTGATGTCATGATGTGATGTAATGATGATTTGATGTAGTCATGATGTGATGTAGTAATGTGATGTGATGTAGTGATGTAGTCATGATGTGATGGTGTGATGTAATGATGATGTGATGTAGTCATGATGTGATGATGTGATGTAGTAATGTGATGTGATGTAGTGGTGATGTGATGGTGTGATGTAATGATGATGTGGTGTGATGACGTGATGGTGTGATGATGTGATGTAATGATGATGTGGTGTGATGACGTGATGGTGTGATGTAGTCATGATGTGATGTAGTAATGTGATGATGTGATGTAGTGGTGATGTGATGATGTGGTGTGATGTAGTGATGTAGTGGTGATGTGATGTAGTCATGATGTGATGTAGTGATGGTGTGATGTATTGATGGTGTGATGATGTGATGTAGTGATGTAGTGGTGATGTGATGGTGTGATGATGTGATGTAGTGATGTAGTGATGTAGTGGTGATGTGATGATGTGATGTAGTGATGTGATGAGGTGATGATGTGATGTAGTGGTGATGTGATGATGTGATGGTGTGATGATGTGATGTAGTGATGTAGTGATGTAGTGGTGATGTGATGTAGTCATGATGTGATGTAGTGATGGTGTGATGATGTGATGTAGTGATGTGATGAGGTGATGTAGTCGGTGCCTGGTGTGTTTCACAGTCAGTGTGTCTGTGTTGTTGGAGTAGTGTCAGATGTTGAAATGTTTCCCCAGAGCTGCTGGAACTAATAATAATGGAGCTAGAATGCTGTCATTAGAAATGTGAAATGTAAAAAATTGTATCATACCTTCTGAATTTTGAAGTGAAGTTGAATTTCATGGTGTGCAAAAGAGCAACCTAAAATCTGACACTGAATTTCAAGCTTAGAGGTGTGTGAGTGTGCGAGTGACCTACACGTCTAATCAATTTGTAAAAATGTATTAAAGGCACGGTTTATACTCCGAGGCAACTCAAAGTGCTTCACACTGGCAGAGCGATATGATATAACAGAATGAAACAAAAATAAAATACAGTAAGCATAATGAAATAGATATAAAAATATAAAATAAGGTTGAAAACTTAAAATTCAGTCTGTCTCTTAATTCAAATTTTTAAAATCACTTTCAAAATAACATCCGGGAAACTCGCAGGCAAATGCAGTCGAACACAGAACACCGTACACAGTCTAACAGGTTAACAACCCTTATTTAATCAAAAGCTGCTGTTTTCTTTTTATTATGCCAGTGTCATAGGCAGTCAAACCACAAAACATCTGGAAACGCAATAACAAGTTGTTTTACAAAGACTTTATGTATTTACTGACGTCACAGTGTCGTGTTAAATGATGAAGAGATAATCTGTTGTTCAGCAGTAAATACATGTATTGTGTTTCAAACTGTTTAAGACCTCAGGCTTGAAAAACAGGTTTAAATAGAAATGTTTTAGCCATTTTTGCTTCAGTGTTATAAGAAAAAACATTTACTATCTTTATGTATTGACTAATGCTGCCATCAGTTACACCAACATCTGATCTAAAGCTCATTTTGGTGACTCATGAGTGTTTTGTTTTGTCCTGTTTACAGGATCCATGGCGTAAATCCGTCCAAACTAATCTGTGTGCAATAATGGACTGGATCAGTAATGTAAGTTTCCAAGGCATCGTGGCTAAGCTTGGCTTGAGCGTGTTATGCAGTGCTTAGCAACAAAAATTCCAAATTACTGCGCTAACCTGAGCCGGACATTTATTCATCCTCTTGGAGATTAGTGGACTGTGTGACGGGTAATGACGGACACCTGAGCCTCCTCTGTTTTGGCTTTATGAGAATGACAGACGTCATGGATGATCCAGAAGAGTTGAGCACCGGGATATGTCCGGATGATGGATCAGCGAGTGGGGAAATATGCGAGGAGTCTGTGCCAAATCAGTCAGAGGAAGTGGAAACACCTCGGGATGTGCTGGAGGATCCGGACTCCGAGTCCCACGGCGCGCAACAGCAAGACGACTCGGAGAAGGTGGAAGAGAGCGGATATACAGGAACTAACGGGGGTACGGATCAGCTGGAGGAAGACGGGAATGGTGTGTTTGATGAAGCGGATGATGAAAAAGATGGTTTTAGGAACGCCGCCGGAAAGGATGCGTCTGGATCTCGGGGGAAGAAAGGAAAGTCAAGAAAAAGCGGCTCAGGTGATCAATTTTCTTCCTGGACGTCGCCTTCGTCCTTTTCCTCGTCCTCCGGAGCGAGCAGACACAAGCAGATCCGCCGGAGGAACCACCACCATCACAACCAGGGCCGCCTGAGAAGACAAACCGGCTTCCAGCTCATGGCGGCGTTCCGAGATTTCCTGTCCGAATCCGTCAGCCCGTGGAGTATATCCTGCATCCATATGGTGGTGGACCTGATTGTGTCTCTGACCCACCACTGCGGCGTTGTCGTCGAATCCGGAGCAATTGCACTTTATGACCTTGGCACGTTCATGCTCTTCAAGTTCACCGACGTCCCGGGAATGAAGCAGGATTTAAGACGAGTGGTGGATCGGACCCGGAGTTCGGGTGTAGCTCTCGTGGGCTGGGTTTGCAAAACCACGAGCTCTGCACGCCGTGCGCTGGTTTCTGCTTTCAGTCTCATTAGTAGCGTAGTGTTCCTAAGTGCCGGGGTTGTGAGGAGTGTTGTGGAGAGGCTGGGCGGAGACAGAGGCAGGCGATGGTGGCTCAGCCTTCAGAGCTGCTGGATAGTGAAGAAAGGAATCGCACTTACGGGAAGGATTAGAGGATGGATGTGGAAACGTGGCTCCACACACGCAACGGTGAATCCAGAGTCTCCATCCAGGACGGAGCGGAGTCAGCCTGGACAGGAGCTCGAGAGACTGCTGGCACTGGCACAGGTACCTCAGAGTAATGTTCATGTGCTCATACACCTGCTGATTATTTGTTATACGATGTCTAGCGATATTCAACAAAATAAATCTACCACCTTGCGCAGATCCCTGAAGATGAGCTGGACCCGTTTAACGTGTTGGGTGTGAACACACACGCCACGGAGTCGGAGCTTAAGCGGGCCTATAGACAGCTGGCTGTACAGGTGAATCGATCGTCTAAATCATCACTTAAACTTTATATGCACTTGAAACGAGCAGTGTTAATGAGCGACTGATTAACCGTTAAACCAACAAATATCACAATTTGGATCAATTCCTGAATTTCTCCTCGCCTGTCAGTGGCAGTGTTTAGAGGGCGTGGCTTTGTGGCTTTGTAGTGAACCCTGAAGAAAGGAGCCTAATTGTTGGAGCCTCCAAAATGGCAGACTGCACCTTTAATGCGATGTGTATATTGTATGTACAGTATATTGAATGTATGTATGGTGTGTATATAAAGTGATGTGTATATTGATGTCCTCTAACTGCTGCTGTACATTTTAGGTCCATCCGGACAAGAACAAGCACCCTCGAGCCGGCGAGGCTTTTAAAGTCCTTCGAGCAGCGTGGGACATCGTGAGCAACCCCGAGACCCGGCGCGAGTACGAGCTGTGAGCGCACCTTTAAAAAAATGACAGCGTCCCGGTTTCTAAAGAAGTTCAGTCGATGGTCATAACTCTGACGCCAAAACATAATCCTTATTTTTTTTTTTTTTGGGGACAAAACAGGAAGAGGATGGCAGCATCAGAGCTCTCCAAGTCGATGAACGAATTCCTGACGAAGCTGCAGGATGACCTGAAGGAGGCCATGAACACCATGATGTGCACCAAGTGTGAGGGCAAACACAAGTACGACATTTAAAAAAAAATATTACACAACAACACTTAGCAATGAGATGAGGGATAAACTCAGAATCCTGCCCATCGGCCATATCATAAATGTCATATCATTACTTTCTTCGAAAACGTTAGCTTTTATGTATTGTTCATATTCGCGAGATCAGCAAGCACTATGCTAACTTTGTGTTTTCATTCCCTCGCTCTGTCTGGCTTTTGTCCTGCAGGCGGTTTGAGATGGACCGCGAGCCTCATGAAGCGCGGTTCTGTGCTGAGTGTAATAAACGGCACAGCGCTGAGGAGGGAGACCTGTGGGCCGAGTCCAGCATGCTCGGTCTGAAGATCACCTACTTCGCCTTTATGGACGGCAAAGTCTACGACATCACCGGTATTTGGAATTACACACAGCTCTTGTATTTGGATTTACACTGGTTCTTATATCACTGACTGCGTACATGTCTTACTGCTTTTATGTGAGTGTGTGATGTCTAATGCCCAGCCCAGGATAAATAAAGTTCATGTTTTGTGGCAAATTGTACTGATTTGTGTCCTTCCACAGAGTGGGCGGGTTGCCAGCGAATAGGAATCTCCCCCGACACACATCGTGTCCCCTATCACATCTCTTTTGGTTCCAAAAGTAACAGCAGCTCCAACCGCCACAGGTAACAACCTTTACATTTCACTAGTAATGAACAACAGACTAAAATAGACAGAGATAGACACACAGGCCACGCCTCCTTCACTGAGAGACACACAGGCCACGCCTCCTTCACTGAGAGACACACAGGCCACGCCTCCTTCACTGAGAGACACACAGGCCACGCCTCCTTCACTGAGAGACACACAGACCACGCCTCCTTCACTGAGATACACACTCAGGCCACGCTTCCTTCACTGAGACAGACACACAGGCCACGCCTCCTTCACTGAGATAGATACACAGGCCACGCCTCCTTCACTGAGAAAGATAGACAGGCCACGCTTCCTTCACTGAGAGAGACACACAGGCCACGCCTCCTTTACTGAGATAGACACTCAGGCCACGCCTGCTTTACTTGAACAGGCAACAGCACAGGCCACACCTCCTTCACCAGAACTGATACAGAGGCCACGCCTCTTTCACTGGCTTATATAAATAAGCAAAGTAACATTTCCTCTCTCTCTCTTTCTCTCTCTGTCTCTCTCTCAGATCTCCCTCAGGCCATACCCCAGCTCCAGGCTCTCCTTCCGACCTGCACGATTTCTTCAGCCGTATTTTCCAGGGAGCGCCGGGCAGCGACACCTCATCCAACGGTGGATTTTTCTCACCGGGATCAACCTCGAATCACCCCGGGGGGGCCAGCTCAGGACCGCCTCCTCAGCCTGGCTTTTTTACCCAGCGAGGAGAGACAAGCGACAGCTGGAGCGAAGGAGGAAAAGGACAACGCAGGAGGAAAAAAGCACGCAAGCCTTTTCAGCGCTGAGCGCCGGCACGACGAGATACGACGGCCACGGAAGAGAACAACGGACTGCGGCGGCGCCTGTGTTCTGTCCTCGACAGACAACAGACAGGTGGAGGGAAAGAACGGAGGGGTCTGTGATTGTGCGGCGAGATCATCTCCGTGCCAACAGGAACTCGAGGAGACGATGGTTTGCGAAAGAAAAATGAAACAATATCAAAGTGTTTTCTTTTTAATGAGCTCATCCGTGCAGAAAAAAATTGCCCATGGCTTTTTTTGTTTATTTTATTTGTTTTGCTTCCTGTCATGCAGGTAGGCGATAGCATGGCTTTCTCAATGAAGTTTGTGTCTTTTTTTTTTTTTTTTTTTTTTTTTTTTTTTTTTTTTTTTTTTTTTTTTTTTTTTTTTTTTTTTTTTTTTTTTTTTTTTTTTTCGCATCAGTGTTTTACGATTCTTCTTAACAATCGGCCATGAAGACACCTCAGGGATGATCAAATGGTCTGCAAGGGCAGAAAGCCACACACAGCTCATAATCTCACCATAACGATCGTCCGTAGTGATTCAGTTTCATTTATACTTGAATTTAATTTTGCGATATCTGTTTTTAAAGTTCGAGTTTTGCCTCGTTTGAAGCAGAGGTTAGACGTGAGGTGCAGAGAAATGTCATAAAGCCTCCGTGAGGACCGACTGTTTGGAAACATTTATTATTGGATTATAAAGAGTCGTTATTATTGTCCATTTTTTGTTGCATATGAAGTCTTCTAAAACCAAAACTGGCATTTTTGGAAATCATCAAATGACATATTAAAGCAAGAGTTCAGCAAAAAAAAAAAAAAAAAAAAAAAAAAAAAAAAAAAAAAAAAAAAAAAAAAAAAAAAAAAAAAAAGCCACAATTTCTCACTTACTGCAAATGTATTCAGTCAGCCAAGGCATGTTTGGTGTCTGGAATTTGCATCTTTACCCAGCGCTCACACACGCAAGCAACACGCAGCATGACTCCCCCTGATCCTGACTACGCCTTGCTCCCTCCTAAGACTCCGCCTTTCACTGTCATTAATTAACAACGAACACACCTGATCGTCAACTTACACAGCCGAAGCCGGTGTTTTTGTCACGGCACAATCACTGAGACGAGCAAAAGAATGAATACAGCAATTTAATAATGAACAACAAAAATCACTGTCGCCGCAAGTTTCATTTAGGAGCTGTTGTTCACGCAGTCTTATCTTTTAGATTTGTGGAGACGAATTCAAACTTGCAAGCTATAAACTATTAACTGAGATCTTGACAAAAACATGAAACTACAGAACCTATTTATTAGCTGCAGCACTACTTTGATCTGTTTTATTCATTTTAGCGTTCCTAATATAACGTCTCTTACTTGAACCTAACCTATGTTTACGCCTGCCTGTTGTTTTTCATTTAGTATAAATTTTTCATTTAGTGTAAGAAAGAATCTCAGGAGCAAAGTGTCCATTTCAAAAGTGATTTTGAAGTAAATGATATTTGAAAGACTCTACAGAAGGCAGCTGTGGCCCTGCGTAGACCACAACGTTTGTATGAACGTCACCTGAAACCCCTGCTTGAGTTCCTTCCTGTTTTTAGTTCCCACTTCGTGTTGCATTTCATGCTCAGAAAAATGGAAAAAAACACAGCTTCATATTTTAAACAAAGGCAACATGGTCATGCTTGTAAACTTTATAACCACGTCTATTGGAACAGACAGGCTGATAGGCCACGCCCACAAGAGACTAGGTAGTGTGAACGCTGGGTTAGTTTAAACTTTAAACATTAAAACATAATAATAACGTAGCTACTGTACCAAGAAATGTAAGTCTTTCTCACCCAAATCTCATCTGTAAACCAAACCATAACTGAAGATTGGAAATTATGCTCAATATAAAGAAGAACTATAGCTGGTATATTTTTTTAAGAAATGAAATAACTTGTCGCATATAAATTTTTTGGGCGAAACAGACTTCCATTTATCATTAACGCCGGACTTGTCTTGGCTGAAAGACTGCATTTAGGTTAAGAGGGACATTATGGGTGTTTAATTTTTTTTTGACCACTCATGACATTTCATCATGACTTTCTGCAAATTTAAAACCCTCTCCACTTGCTTGGAACGAACTGAAAAAAAAAAAAGCGAATGGAACGATTAAAAAATAAAGAAGCACTTTGAAAGAGAGAGTAGAGGTGTGTATTGGACTGAGCACAGAAAAGTCACGTGAAAAAGAAAGACGATGTGCGTTAATATTCAGTGCTCAGTGACGTATCGACTGTTTATTCGTTCATCTTCAGCAAACGCTTTATCCTGGTCAAAATAATAAATCCTTTATATTCTCATTAAATAAGGCAGGTGCAAACAAAAAGATTTCCTTCGTTTCCCGCACACACACCCACACACCCACACACACACATCTCTAGGGAAAAGTTATGCTAATCAAGACGGTTTCTGCTTTCGTTCATTTCAAGTTTTTCTCAAAGCAGCCAATGATGACGTTAATCTTATCACCGAAACAGAACTGTGCTCGAATTCTACATCATTCAGATCCTGAGAAAAAAGAAAAATCCACGATCTTCACTATAATTCTCATGAGACGGTCACTTTAGAGTCACGTCACACACACACGCTAACAGAACATGTGACTTGGTTTTAATACTGTGATGCGTTTGGAGGAAACTCTGTCCAGATTGATGAATATTAATGAGCCTGATTAGCCTTAAAAAAAAAAAGAAGCAGTTCCTCTGTTTACGATATATATAAATATATATATATATATATATTTTTGTTCCTCTGCATCTTCATCACACTGTCACGTCTACTCCAGAGCGAGAGTTATAGCTGTGCTGGACGATTGTTTGTTGGAGATTAGGCACGTGCTGATACTCAGATACACAATATATCGCAAAATTATTGGTATTAAAATCACTTTACGTTATTGGCACTACCCAGCCTGCGTAAGGACGGCGTGTTTTAGGCACCGAAAGTTCCATATTGAGCTTAAGAAAGCTTGAAATAGCTTAAAAAAATGCTGGTGGTTATGATGTCATAAGATTAAGTTCCGCCCTCATTGACACACTAACGCCTGTCATGGTGGTACCGTATTTTGTTAATGCCGTAAAAGGATAAAAGTTTGGACGGAAATTGTGATGGAAATGTAATATTTGCACGTCTTTAATCTCAACTCTGGGTCTGAAGATCGTCAGGATTATTAAATTGGACTTTATTTTAGCTTGGATGTTGAGTTGTAGCTGGATTTTTTTTTTAATCGTTGACGTTGCACAGAGTGTTTGTCAAAACAGCATTTGAGTTTGTTTTTTTTTTAAGTTGATTCATTTGATATATAAAATTTGATTTGCTCTGACGGCAGTGTGAACGCTTTACTTTATACCAGACTGTAACCAGCGCTCCTGATGCAGGCGCCGTGTATCCGGATCCCAGAACGTCCCACAACAATAAGTGAATTTAAACCCATATGCAAAAAGATTTATATAATTAAAAAAAAAAAACTCAGACAATCATTCTAATAATAAATAAATGGTGCGGGACACTTTTGGAGTCTTGAAGGTTTATTTCATTCAGTTCCCATAACGATTAATTGCTGCTTCTTTTCATTGTTTCATATTAAAGTTGATTTCTGTAACTTCAAAGTCTCTTGTCCTTAATTTTTTCTTCTTTTTTTCAGTTTAATCGTAACAGCGTATCAGCTACAGCGGTGGTTTTGCTGCACGATGTGAAAACTGAGGTGTAACTGACACTTACAGGAGAAATCAACCCTGAAAGAGCTGTAAATTCACACGGTTAAGATTTATGAAAAGAAACTTCTGAGTTGCTTTTTTAGTTTAAACTTCTTTCATCGACATTTTTAGGTCTATTTTCATTTCATTACCCACGATGCCATTCTACTACCTGCTGATAGTGAAGCAGTGGGATTTAGCCCTCGCTTCATCTCTACCTAAAGAGAGCGATGCAGCGGCGCTTTAGCGTTTTAGTCTACACATCGCTGGAAAATGGTGAGTGAGATGTTTCAGGGTGTTTTTATAATCTATAAAGATCTGTGTGTAAGAGTAATGACTGGAGATTCATTCTGTGTAAATACAAGTGAAATAAAAAACTCCATTAATAAGTTCATATCAGAAACTAAAATAAAATTTCCCTCATTTTCTTTTAAATGCTTTATATCCAATAAGCTATGAGTGACTTTCATTAGTGACTTAAAAGTCAGTTTTGCATCAGATGTTTTAAATATGAATTAAGTGCATATATCAAAATAAATGAACAAATCGTGTAAAACATCCACACAGTGTGAGTTCACATCTTAAACATGTCGCAGGAATTTAGGATAATGATGGTAAATTAAGGTGCAATAGATCAGGGCTAATAGTCTTCAGTGCACAAAGATCACATTGTTTTAGCATTTATGAGGAAATAGCTGTTCAGATTGATCATTTTTTCACATTAAATCACCCAAGTGATTGTGGCTGGTTAATGAGATCTTATAAAAGTGCTTTTTTATTATTATATTTGCAAATTCTCAGCAGTTTTCATCAGCAGGAGAAACACAAATCCACTAACTAACTTCCATATTTACTTCAGGTGCTTTTGTGGAGCTGGGAATGGAAGTGAAGTGGACTTTAAATTCCCTTTAAAACACTCATCATACATACAGTCTGGACTCTTAATATTTAGGAAAAAGTCTATATTTATATGATGTTTGGTTTTAAGTAAAGAATCAGGATGTTTTTGTAAATCATGTGTTTATGAGAGTTGTGCAGTTTGAAATAAACATCCACTCCATGTATTATACTGTACATAAGAGGTTAGAGATGATCTGAAGATGAGATTAATCCGGAATTAAAAATTAATTTCAAGTCAAAATCGCCAGCCTTCTGCTCTTTTCTCAAACTGAAGCAGGTCTGAGCTCCTGAGACAAGCTGCACCGTCACAGTGAGGATGAGGCGTCACTCCGAGGATAAGGTCTAAATACTGGATGGCTCTCTTTCTCTCTCTCTTTCTCTCTCTCTCTCTCTCTCTGTCTGTCTCTCTCTCTCTGTCTGTCTCTCTGTCTCTCTCTCTCTCT
>CM040473.1:20418752-20453796 GCA_022758105.1 Pangasianodon gigas | reverse complement strand
TCTCTCTCTCTCTCTCTCTCTCTCTCTCTCTCTCTCTCTCTCTGTCAAAAAAAGTCAAAACGTTGTTTTACTGGTGTGATAAATATTAACATTTGTATTGCCAAAGTTTGGATACTGACTTTGGGAACAAATTAGAAAATAACTACAGAAATAAATAAATAGAAACAAATGTACATTTAACAATACAGTCAAAAAGAAACACTAGCAATGATACTTATACAACCCTGAGGAAAAGAAAGAAAAAAAATCTCTCTCTCTCTCTCTCTCTCTCTCTCTCTCTCTCTCTCTCTCTCTCTCTCTCTCTCTGCTCTGTGCTCTGTGCTGGCTTTTTTTTGGAGTACCGCGTTTGTTTGGGAGGAGGAAGACGACTGGAAAGGCAAATTTAGGATCTGATCAAACCCCTGAGGAGGTCAGGAGCGAGAAGGTCAGCAGGGCTCCTCCTGAGGATCAAGAAATCTTTCCTCATAAAGACTCATGAAGAGGAGCCTGCTCAGGACTATGTGTGTGTGTGTGTGTGTGTGTGTGTGTGAGGGAAAATGGGGTCCCTGGGGGGTGTCTGAGTGCTCGTGTATGCAGAAGAGGGCAGATAGATAGCGCTCTCCTCAGAGTGTGTTACGCTGTGATGCTGCATGAGCACCAGATAGAAAAACACGTGTCTCTGTGGAAGCATGTGTTAGCCCCACCCTCCCCGGTTATATAACAAACAAACAAACAAACAAACAAATAAATATATTTTACTTTCTGTTTTTTTCCCCCCAACTGCTGGAACTTGTGATTCTTCTTTAAAAAGGTATTTATCACCAAACATTGAGATGCTAGTTTAAGAAAAAGCTGCAAATGTTAGACCGCCTTTCTGAAAATGTACAAAACTTTTTCAAATGTACCATTAAAAAAAAAAAGATATGCACAGTCCATTTGCTCGGCTGTGTTCCCATAATGCACTGCACTTTAAATCTGAGAGGGCTTGGTACTGGTTTGATATCTTCTGTGTTGTGTACTTAGAAATATTCTTTGTAAATGTTTTCATAAATAAATAAATAAATAAATAAATAAATAAATAAATAAATAAATAAATAAAATCAGAGTGAGCACAGACAGCAGGCAGGCGCCAGGGGGCAGCAGAGGCGGTGGTGCTGTTTCTAACTCCGCCTTAAACAACCGTAGAAGAAGAAAAGAGCAACGTGAGAGCCATGCCGAAATCAAAGAGGGATAAGAAAGGTAGACAAAATACATTCAAAAGACATTCATGTGCATGTTTTATAACGTGGATTTGTCGCGTAGAGTCATATCAGTTAGCATGTCAGCTGACTAACTTATCAAACTAAATATCTGTATTAAAATAGGAATGTAGTTTCCTAATCAGCTAACGAGCTAAAGCTAAAATTCAGTCCCAAATACATGCATGAGGTGTAGATGAGGTGACTTCTCAGTGCACTTTATTATTAGCAGTCCTGAGAATGAAGTGGAGCTGATGGAAATGAATGAGATGAAAAACAAATGAATGATCATGTAACTCAGGGCCAGTTCCTGATGCATGTCTGAACCCTTTCTGTCTCTCCCTACAGTCTCTCTGACAAAAACAGTCAAGAAGGGCTTGGAAGCGAAGCAGAAACTGATTGAGGAGGTCAGTATCTTTCTTATTTTCCCCAACAAACACTTTACATTAAAGTTCAGTAACCACTAGGTATTCATTAAACCTTATTTTCCTCAAGATCCTAAAATAATCCCAGTGATCTTCCTGAGAGCTGAGTGTTTACACTCCTAATACACTTTTACAAGATATCAAGATATCGTTCTACTATTTTTTTATTTTTAAATAATTACAAACTGAGATGAAGTAGCTGATGCTGAACGTTGATGTTAAAAATTTGTACATAATTTAAAAAACATGTATCGTTTCACTGTTCATTATATAAATTTATTTTTTATAAGTAGAAACGTTATTTTTAAATTAATTTTTTTTGTGGACATTAATAAAGGTCAAAAAGTGTAAACTCCTCTGTCCTGAAGATGTCGTAGTTACAGCTTTACCTCTGACTGTTACAAAGCGCTGACACTGGAGACTCCTTCCATAAACATCTCCTTAAAGAAAACATCACCGTATCAACGATTACACGCATTATTTAATCTGTTTATTATAGTATAGTTCGCTGTACATGTCCCTGTGAATGAGCTGTTACTATAGAAACGATAACGTATTAGAACGAGCGCATGAATATAAACCTGCGCTACTGTCCGAGCTGCTGTTATAGAAAATTAATCAACACCTGACGACCAATCAGAATGCAGATCTCAGCAGCAGTGTGGTGAATATAAATGAATTTTAATCTGTGTCTGTGGTTCTCCTGCTTCAGCTGCGGAAATGTGTCGACACGTACAGGTACGTGTTCATCTTCTCGGTGGAAAACATGAGGAACAGCAAACTGAAAGACGTCAGAACAGCGTGGAAACACAGCCGGTGAGAGAGAGAGAGAGACACACACACACACACACACACACACACACACAGAGCACGATCAATCTGGCAACCCTGTCAGCGGTGTTCTTACTACCAGCTTGTTCTGATCGCTTCTCTAATCATCACAGGTTCTTTTTCGGCAAGAACAAGGTGATGATGCTTGCGCTCGGGAAAGGACCCACAGATGAATACAAGGACAATTTGCACAAGGTACCTGATCATTATCTTGGTAATTTAGCAGATTGGAAAGGATTGCAGCAGAATTTGAATTTTGGATGTTTTGCATCGTCTGTCGTAGGTGAGCAAGTTCCTCCGAGGGGAAGTGGGAGTCCTGTTCACCAACAAAACGAAAGAGGACGTACAGGAGTAAGTAAAGAAGTTGGGATTATTTTATTTTTATTATTACACAGAAAGAGGGTACACACTTGCTCAGATCGACAGTGCGCTCTTCGCTTGTCCTGCTTGGATGCACAGATTCTCCTTATCACGATTGGTAGAACTCTCCAAGGGGCGGAACCTCGTAATCCAGCTGCCAATCATTAAATTGGGAAAGAACGCGAGCGACTAAGCTGTACGATAAAGTTCTGTTTTGCGTGATTATTTACCTTCATTTCTGAAACATGTTGTTTATCCCTCTAGCTAGCTGTCACTTCCTTCTTCAGCTAGCAGCTTAGCAGCTTTTTTGGGACAAAATGGCCGACAGGACACCAACCTAACGATGACCTGATTTGTCTGTTGATGCTCGTACTTATGAGAAGAGACTGAAAATTAAACAATTAAAGGGCAAGATTTGAATTCAAAAGTCAGGGAGAAAAAAAGTTTCTTTTAGCCTGTCATGGTACAATAACACTGATTATCTGTGTTTATTATTAATCTTAGATTCCAAATCACTGTGAATGAGCGATAATGTGCGATAATATAAACCTGCTGTTCATGTTACATATCTAACAAATATATATATACACACACACACACACACACAGCATAATCAAAAGTTGTGCTTCCCCTATTTTAATAACCACTAGCTGCCCCTGATGTCGAGAGAAGATGAAACCACAGTTATAAGATTTTCTTCCATTTTTGCAGGAACTAATTGTAAGTAGAAACTAAAGCTGTGAGCGTGGAACTGAAGAAAGATCAGAATAACCACACACACCGTGGAATTATTCCCAGAACTCATTCGAGTCAGTCGTTTGGATTTGTACATTTCTTTACAGTGTTGTAGCTCATTTGCAGAGAATGAAGATCTTTTTATTCCGATGTCTCTGTTGCTGAAATCGCAGCTCAGTCTCAGTCTCATGCCCTTATTCAGAAAAGGCACGGTCGCCTGTGAGTGATGTAGATCAGAGCGCTGAAACATGAGCAACTCGGCAGTCTCTCTCACCCAAACCCCAGCGTTTAAATGAACAGTTCGGTGAGATAGCCGTGTTTCAGCGCCGCCTCTGAGCATCATCACACACCTCGATGCTGAGACTCTTCCCATCATGTATTTCTTTCAGGTATTTCAGCGGGTTCAGAGAGATGGATTACGCTCGGGCGGGGAACGTGGCGCAGATGGCGGTGACGCTCGACGAGGGGCCGCTGGAACAGTTCTCGCACTCCATGGAGCCTCAGCTCAGACAGTTAGGACTGCCTACAGCGCTTAAAAAAGGTAATGACACTCAGACGCCAGCTTACAGACATCACTGATCAGACCATTTCCCTGCCCTCGTATTAAATAAAACGTCGCTGAAGGTTTACTCCCATCACGGCACACGTCGACGCCGATCTGTTTAGGTGATCAAGACCCGAGGCAGAACCACAGTGGCTCTCAGTGGCTGGTTTACAAGCCATGAATAAAAAAAACAGATCGTTTTTTACCGATCGCTTCGATGCCTGCATCCCAAACTGCACATCGGTGCACTAAATGTCACAGTGACCACATGTGAGCTGTGAGCTGATTAGGCAGTGTACCATTTAACCATACTATATAGTACACTAGTATGCGGTTTGAGACACAGCCTTTAAATAGCTGGCTCTCGTTGAACGTTAATGAGTTTCAGGGGCCATTATTATTGCACTCCAGCAGGTCTCTTAGATCCTTAGCAACGTGCAGTGTGTGTTATATCTAATTCTGAAATATTGGCCATGCTCGAGCTCGAGTTTATTCACAGAGAGGTTTCTTTTTACAGCTGATTAACCCACAATCTTTCTTCATTCTCCCACAGCGCTGTTGAATTCGTTCTAACGCGTTATCGTTTCTATAGCAACACGTCATTCACATGGACCTGAACGGCGGACGCTCCACTGATGATAAACAGATTAAAAAATGTGATGTTTAACAAAGAAAAACGTGTACTTGTTTGAATACAGTGACATTTTGTGTAATAATTTAACATTTAATGAAGGAATCTCCAGTGTCAGTGCTGTGTGTAACAGTCAGAGGTAAAGCTGTAACTTTTCCAACATCTTCAGGACAGAGGAGTTTACGCTTTAACAAGCTGTAGGGTTTTGTTTTTTTTTCGAGGGAGAGAATAAATAGAGGCTGGTGAGGGAACGATTGTTTATAGCTGCTATAACGTAAGTGAGTAACTTGTTTCGTGGAGGTTCCACAATATTAAATATAATTTTAAATGGAGAAAAAGCAGAACATTTTGTTCATTAATAAAGGAAATATTATAATTGGTGAAAAATGCCTGCGGTATAAGAGGAATAAAACACTTCAGGCCATGCTGTTATTGGAAAACAGTCAACTTTGGTGAGGTAACAGTAACTCCGCTTCATTACACCACCCGAGCGTTGATTATTTTCCTGTAACAGCACGACCCACAGTGTTATTCCTTCCTTACTTATTAGTAAATCAGCTTCTCTCGAGCAGTAAATCCAGTGCGTGTCTCTGAGCTCTGCAGGCAGCTCCTGTGACCTCGTGGCTTGGTTTTTGCTCTGATGTGCATTTGCAGCTGTTAGACATTATATAGACAGGTGTGTGCCTTTCCAACTCAGATCCAATCAATGTAATTTGAAATCTGAGTTTTGTTTTGTCATTATGGGGTATAGAGTGTAGAATGATTGCAATGAGTGTAGAAAGCGTTTTAGCATGAAGTTGCAACATAAACTGAAAAAATGAAGGAGTCTGAATACTTTCCAAATGCACTGTACTTCTAATAAACAGATATGAGATGTTTATTCTTTATGAACTCTGTCTGCAGGAGTCGTCACGTTATTAAAGGACTATGAAGTGTGTAAAGAGGGAGACACGCTCACTCCTGAACAAGCTCGTATTCTGGTGAGTCGGCTGCATCTCATTTACACCGAGCCACATCTGGGGAAAGTGGAAACGTGTGTATGGCAATGAAGCTGCTTTCATGAATGATTTGGTTTTAAACAGCTATCAAATGTAATGTAGGTCACTAGTGTGTGTGTGTGTGATTGTGAAGCATAATACATAAATATAGCTATTAAAGACGTAGATAAGGAACAGATGGTGCACTTGGTGAAGCTCAGCAAGATCACATTAACTTTCTTGTATTTTTGTGTTTATTACCTGCTAACGTTTTGTCATGCAAACTTTTTTTTTTTTCTTCAAATGTTTATAAGTAACTGTAGCAGGTAGAAGCATGGTTTAGAGAAACAGACTGAATAATGGATGCTATCTGTTTACTCGTGACCAAGAAACTGAGAATATTAAATAGTAAAACTATAAAACAGCTGAATTTGCAGTGTGAGAGTTGTAAGCTGATTAAACGTGCTGTGATTGGCTGTTTGCACGCTGGTGAGCTCGTGAACTTGATGCTTTATTCACCCTTCTGTACTTTGGTATGAACTCCTTTCAGAAACTGTTCGGGATCGAGATGGCTGAATTCAAAGTGACCGTAAAGTGCATGTGGAATTCGGAGACTGGAGATTTCGAGCTGTTAGACGAAGGTGCTGAAGAGGCCATGCAGGCAAAAGATGATGACGACGATGATGATGAAGAAGAGAGTTAATGAAAAGAAACAATGGACAATGGACTTTCCACATGGACTTGTTAGTTTAACTTGCAAAACCCGGATACATATTTGTGCAAATTTTTCTTCAACGTGTGTTTTATGTGATTTATGATCCAGACATTATGATCCAAATGTTCCTACATGACTTCTCATAAAATATACCACTTTCAAATCGACATCGTTTGCTTATTTTAGGTATGCTGATATGGGATTAAATGTTCAGTCATTTTTTAAAAATAATATGCTATATGTTTACCAGTGATCTTTATCCTTAGATTATCAAAAATAAGTGCTAAATTACAAAACAGTCAAAGTTTAGCTTGAATTATTAACATGAATGACATCAAAGGCATTTCAGCTCAAGTCTGAACAGATTATAACAAGATTATAACACTTTTTATACAATATATTTAGGGGGAAATAACATTATAGTAGATCCTCTTCTTCATTTACAGGAGTAATTAAAGGCGTTTGCAGTTTTTCCTCGTTTCCAGTGTGTGTCTAGCGGAAGTAGTTAGGACACTCGTGAGCCACTAAATCCCAGCCACGCTTGAAGGCCTCCACCACTTCCTGCTTTAGAGGACCTTCTTCAGCTGCTGCTAAATTCTCCTGAAGCTGCTCCATGGTGGACATCCCGATGATCACGGCATCTCCGTGCTCAGCCTGAGAAACGCAGGCAGAATTACTCGGCGTGTAACGCGCGATTCAGGTCATGCTGTTGTGTTGATTTCGCAAAATAGCGCACAATTTCTCCTATTTCTTTTTACGAAAACATTATTCACACAAGACACAAGTTGTTGAGGAAGACTTGTATAAGTGTAAGTTTTTAAACATCCTGTTCTAACACAATTTGCTTAGTTTTTACAAAATTATTTGCAAAAACTGATCGATTTGTTAATATTTGCTAAAAAGTAGTTCTCTATGAATCCTGCAGTTTAACAGTTCAGGTATTATCGATGGAAATCTAAACACAGTGGCAAAGTTGTAATTATCACGCTGATCCAGGCTCAATTATCATCCAACACATTCAAATGAATAAAAATAAAGCTGAGGGTAAAAGTTTGCATCCCCTTAGGACATCATAAATACAGAAATTGCAGTTTTTGTGCAAATAGTGAATGTTAAGATAACAACAGTACCAAAAAAAAAAAAAATCAATACGATATCAGTTCAAAATTTCCATTTCTTAAGTGGTGTTAATGTCTATTTCCACCTCTAACCTCCTCTGGCCAAAAAAAAAAAAAATCTTTTCCTGTTGCTTCTGTCTTATGTTTTGGATTGTTAGAGAATTCACTCATATTTAATTTTCAGCTTGGAATTGTTTTTTTATTTGTAGATAAACTGTTAAACTAAGGTCCATTGTCCTTCTTCCTCACATTCAAAAACCACTGGGGGCAGATGCAATCCTTCTCACTCTATATACGCTGAGGCTGATACGAGATCATTATCCATGGAATATTCAATACTCGATTTAGGAACTCGTACCTTGAGCTGAGAGTGATGATACATCCAGCGTATAGCGGCCGAGGTTAAGCTCGGCTTCTCGGAACCGTACGCTGCCTCGAGGGCCTTCAGGACGCCGTCTATAGCGTGGAAATGGCTCTCCTTCCAAAACCTAAAAGATTCAGATTAACACAATGGTAAACATCCACAACACAAATCAAACAACTAATTTGCTAACTGTTTTGTGCAGTAATCAAAATCAAACTGAATCCAATTTATTGATCAATTACAGCAGCAAGATAAAGTGAATGAAGTTAAGAAAGTGGGTTTGTAGCTAGAGTTAGCCCACAAATGAAACGGTCTAATTAACGGTATTGTGCACAAACTAAATATTAGGAGTGTAACAATCGGACAATTTGGATTGATGCATTGATTTAAAAGGCAAATATCATAAATCATTTGTGCTCAATTATAATTGATTCGAAACTGGTGTGTAAAAAATAATTCATATTTAAAAACTGATGTGTAAATAATCTAATAGGCTAGCACGGTGATTTGCCCGTAATTCTGATACTTTTAAACTCTTCCTTCTCTACATTGTAATCATTCTCGTATTAACAGTAGGCCTACGCCAGATCCTGAACAAAGCTGGTCACATATCGATTGGAGGCTACTAAATCGTATCGTAGCAGATTCAGCAGTAGTATCGTCAAATACTGAATCTCTGGTTTATGAATCAAAATCGAAATCGTAAAGTATCGTGTGGAATCCTGAGCTTTACACCCCAAATAAATAAACCATTCCCAAAATTATAAACTCAGATTTACTGCTTTACTACAGCAACAAAAGTGTAAAAATTATAACAACTGCAATATTGTTCATCAGGAACATAATCTTAGCTAGCTAGCTAATTTATCAGGCAGATTTGCCAGGTTCTGGTACCACATCATCCTCCAAACTTGTTTTAAATGTAAGTCATAAAGTCTTTTATTTGAAAGATGTGAATTTAGATGTGAATCTGACCAAAACACCAACGTGCTTTGACTGACATTAATCCATAGGGGTTAGAACGAGGGGATGATTTTTGTCTTTACTCTTGGAAAAGCCTCCCTCAAACCCTGAGCTCAGACTATTAACATTGCATTTCAGCTACTCAGGAGAACTGTAAATTAAAGACTTACAGAAGAAATAAATTCCACAAAATGTCAGAAATAAGAACTGGGAACATGTTTGATTGTGTACCGGTCTCTGTAGACAGCAGCCCAATCGTTTCCAAAGAAGCGTCCTGCAGGCTGAGATCCATCTTTATCCTCATAATGGTATTTCCCGGTAAGCAAACCTCCTGATGAAACATTCCAGTGTGTTATTACATCTCAAAACATTTCAGCCTGCGTTCATGCTAGCAAGTGACGTGTGAAGTGAGGTTTTCTCAATTTTATCCACATTCATTATGAAGAGGTGAAGCAAATTTCTCAGACTAATCTTACAGTCCTAAAGATGTCTGTTGTCTCTGAAAACCTCTACTCTCACAACGTTAGTTCCTACCTGTGTTTAGCCCTTATTCAATGTCGGAAGAAAAGTCGCGGCTTCATATTTCAAAAGATTTTACTACAACAGGAAATGCATTTTCACATGTATGAAGTTCACAGTCAATTTTATACATTTAGGCTAGCAGCGTCTAGAAACCCAACACTGCTCATCACAGTGAGAATAGTGAAACATGGTGGTGGGAGCATCATGTTGTAGGGATGCTTTTTTATATCAGGAAAAAAGCCCACGAGTGCAAATGCAAGCATCACATTTGCTAGTGTGAAGAGTAAAAGATCATCCAAAAACACCTTGTTATGTCAACGTACCTGCCAGGGGATTGTACGCGTAGAAACGTATACCGAAGTGTCGCAGACACGGCAGCAGTTCTGTCTCCACTTGTCGCGTGGTAGCGTTGTACATGCCCTTTAAAGAAGACACGTAATCAAAACCTGCTTTAAGATCTATAAAAAGAATATGTAATAAATCAGAGAACGATTTAAATACTTTGATTCACCTGGTAGACGGTGGGAGGGACCCAGCTGTTGTGTTTGCAGATCTGGCAGATTTCAGCCACTTCCCACGAAGCGTAGTTTGATAAGCCGAGCTCTTTAAACTTTCCCTGGTTTAAAGAAGGTCAAAAGTTGGATCAGTGCGCTGTAGAAAGTGGGTGTGGCCTACACCAGGAAGAATTTTGTTTGTTTTTGTAATGAACCCTACCATTACACCCCCGGAAACAATGATAGAAATGTCAGCAGTGTCAGCATGGTGTGTCTGAATTCTGGATCTGACAGTTCCTCAACCTCAGCTACATCACTCCAGTTCATAACTAGAGCTGGGACTGTTATTTAAATCCCACTAGCACAGTTAATATTATTATTATTATTATTATTATTATTATGAGATATCTTCTAACAAATTCACTTGTATTTCGTGTCCAATACTCTCCCATGTTAATAAATGTTAACTGGCAGCTTTTTTGTTAGGTCTTGTGGGTAATTTCGCTGCTCAGACAGCCGTGTTTTATTACTTGGTGGTGACGTTTATTTGGCATGTTAGAGCAGAAGACTTTCCTGGACCCGGGATGTACAGGGTCGCAGTAGTGCAGCGCTGCTCTACCTCTTTGTGCAGCTCATTGCAGGCCCTCAGCGTGTCCTGGATGGGGTTCTCATGGTCTGGAGCGTGCAAGTAGAAGATGTTAACACTTTGAGTGCGCAGCCTCTTGAGCGATGTCTCCAGCTGAGAGCGCACACTCTCCGGCTTCAGCGTCTTGCCGTTCCAGGGGTTCGCTTTGGTGGCAATTCGAACTAAGAAACAAAAAGCATGAAAACTCAATCTAGGTCCCCCTCAGTTTCAGTCAGAAATTTTATTTTAATGACATTATGACTGTGATTCTCAAAATTGGGCCTAGAAACCCATGATGGATATGTAAGCAGTGATTAAATTTATGACAGTTTATTTTTAATGATGGTGGACATCACTGTTAACTAGAGCAGCCATGATTATTCAGTCAATTATGAGTTCGATAAGATCAACTCCAACTCCAATAAATAAATATGATGGTGCATGGTGTTCCTGGGATACACTGTGAATTCCCCAGGACCCTGATCAGTATAAAGTACCTATGAATAATGATGCAATTATACTGAGATCACGTGACACTTTCACTGCACACATGCTGACTCCGTTCAACTCATTATATAACTTCTGTAAAATATACAGAGGCGAGGAAGGCAGGTAAAGACGTGTCTGGCTGAAGGAAGCGCAGCCCAGTGCTGTGTGTGAGGGGAAAACAGCAAGTCTTTCCAGAGTGACAAGTTTGATTGTAATCAATGTCAGTCGTTTCTTTGGAGGCACTTAGTGTAAAGTACAATCTTGGATCATAAGACCTCTGGAACAGGAACAAGAACAAAACCACAGTCCAAACACCTGGGAAGGTAATTAGCAGGTGTGGAACTAAACAAAATTGCACCATCATCTGTGCCAAGAGTGCTGTGTTAGTCACTGTGGCGTATACCACAACAGTTCACAGGCTACGTTTACATGCACATCAAATTCCGTTTATATTATATATGGCTTCAAGCTGATCTATATTCGGGTTGCAGCCGTATTCCGAATATGATGTTTATATGCGTACAGGCATCGGAATATTCCTGTATACGTGGTTTGGTTGTTGTAAGTATGCCCGAGTTGCCATTCCTAAATACCGAGCCTACAGTTAAGCATCTGTTAGCACCCACAATTCCTTGCAGACTGACCATGCACATATATCTCCTTTCAGTGGATTTTCTGAATAAGGTGTTTACACGCAACAAATTTCCGATTAAAACAGGGACATTCCAGGGGCGGGAATCGGAATCTTAATCTGAATCGGATTGCAATCAGATTGCGGCGTTTACACGACTCGGTACTAATTAGAATATCGCCAAATCACGATTAATATAGGAATATTGATGTGCATGTAAACGTCTCACGCTAAAACAGTTTTAATCCCACTTCATTTGAGACGGCCCTCCATCACGTGTCTGGGTGGATGCAGGAGGAAGACGTCATCATCTTCCTCCAGCACGTCCCGAATCAAGTCTACAACAAAATATTTAGTGAAACACAAACGAGATTCTACATTCTTGAAAAATGGCCTCCTTCATGGAAACTTTGTGTTTCAAAGATAAAGCGCAAAGACCTGCAACATGCTGAATCTAATCTAATCTAATCTAAACATGTCAATCACACAATTAACAAATGAAATGTTATTGGCCAATATATGGCCAACATTAAGCATGTGTTTTAGCAAAGAAAGTGCAAACAGCTGCTGATAAGTCACTTTTTGATTAAAAATCACTGAATTAAACGTAAATGTTTAGATGTTTAGATGTTACAACTGAACCTCTGCCATGTTTTAGTCCTTTAATTGAATTTTATAATAATATCCTCTGATTTTAACACATCAGTGGTATTTTTTTTTATTACGAATAGAGATCAGACAAATGTTCCTATCTTGTGTTTAAAAAGGAAAAAACAAAAATGGAGCTTTAGAAAATGTTGCCGAAAAGTGACAAGTGCTTACAACTGACCCCAGTCTCCCCTATCCAACACTGTGTGTGTGTGTGTGTGTGATTTATAGTAATATGTATAATAATAAGAGACCATTTCAATACCGTGGTGAAAGAATTATTCACTAAAAAGTGTTTTATTGCAATGCATTTGGAAATGATACTAATGAACTTTTAAAAGCAGTGGATAGTTTTTTTAATAATTATTTTATTATGGAATGGGTTTTATTGACTGATTATTTGATGGATTGTGTATTAGGATGATGCACTTCTTCCTGTCCTACCTGTCTGAGGAAGCTGCATTGCCCCGATGATCATCTCCGCGTTCCCGTCATTGTACATGAACGCGGTGTCCAGCTCTTCGTGCCCGCGCTCCAGAAACACCTTCACCATCTTGGCGCTCGTGTCCGCGTCTGCGCGCCCCCCGAACGCCATGGAGCCCAGAAGCGTGGCTGGGACTCTGCGTGCGGTTTGACACGACGACATGCTGCTAAACTGCTCTGAATGTGAAAGTCTGAGTGCCACAGCTAGCGCCTGACCCGCTCTCAGTCCTCCTCTCACTGCGCTCAGCATACTCATAAAGCGCGTCACACACGCGTGCCGTAAACAGGGGGCAAAGGACGTAAAATAGACGTAAAGGGATTGTCGCAAAAGTTCCAACTTATCATAACAACGCAAAGGTGCAAAACAGAAGAAGTGGACGTTTAAACATTTGACTGTTTGACTATTAAGATGTTTGTTTAACTGATTTTAATTCGAAACGCCACTGAAATGTTCTTAGGTCGTGTTTACGTAGTCATTATTCCTGCAGTCTTTGTATTTTACATGTTTTCTTTTTAGCGTAGACCCTCAATATGACCTGTTAATGTACAAAGTACACAAAACAAAAGTTCATGTTGTGCCTGTGGGGTGTTGCTTTATTTTACTAATATCTCTAAGTCTCTCCCTGAAATATTGCATATATTTAATATTATATATATATATATATATATATATATATATATATATATATATATATATATATATATATATATACAGTTTAATAGCACGTCACATTACTCTGCAATTGTACACTACTTTCATTTACCTCATTTATCTTATTATATTACTGCATCATCTCAACCATTCATGTCCAGATATGTGCTTGTTCATATCTAATAAGTGTTTGTACTGTCAGTGTCTAAATCTGAGCCTCGTCACAAGCATTTCAATGCCCAGTGTACCTGGTGTAACTGTGCAAATGACGAATAAACGACTCTTGACTCTTGTATTTACTCAGTTTGGCCAGTTCTCTGGGTCTAAAACCAGCTGGGACTAATCCCTCCTCCTCATCCCCATAAACATCCATGTGAAGCAGTATATCCTACCTTCTATTCCCTGTATTCACTGGCGTAACTCTACTTTCACACACTTGGGTAGAAATACATCCAATTTCTCAAACATCTGCAGGTTGAATTCTGATCAACTTCAACCTTCCTCTGATTTTCAGAGATGCTCTACTCTGAAGATGTCTCTGCAAGTGATAATCAGAATGAATATCCTTGGAAGACTACATTTACTTTTTCCCATACCACCACCATCTAATTCTTTTGACAACAAACTTTATCTGGAATGACAAAAAAAAAAAATCCAATGTGGTCAAGTCAGCTGCAGTAGAAACCGGAGTGAATGTATATATGGCATATAACACTAGTTTACATGCACACTTTTTATTAATTACTGTATGTAACATTTTTCCTAGAATAGAATGATTGTTTCCACCTGGTGCTCATGCAGCATTACAGAGTATGCTCTGTGAAACACCACATTGTATGCAGTGTATCTACCCTACCCTCTTCTGCATGCACAAGCACTCAGATGCCCCAGGGGATGATGTCATCCCTCCATCCAGGCCCAATCCTCTGGGTCGAGACTGAAAATCAGGATCCTTCTGGGCTTGACTCGGAGCATGACAATGCCCTGGGAGGCTGCATCTGTAGGCGTTCCCAGTTTCTCTGAAATTCCAGGTGGATCCAGGCACTTCCAGTTTCTCTCTCTGGATGTCTGTCCCCTCTACCATCTTGGACTTGGTTTCAGGTATCTCTGGGTTAGCGTGCAGAGTGGGCAGGGCCAAACCCAAAGTGCAGTCATCAGGGGTGAAATCTGGAAAAGGAAACAGGGACATCTCGCTCCTGACCTCCTCAGGGGTCTGATCCGAAACAGATCCTAAGTTTGCCTTTCCAGTTGTCTTCCCTCTCCTCCCAAACAAACGCGGTACTCCAAAGAAGGCCAGCGCAGTGACGCCAGCACAGGCTCCTGCGATCAGCAGAACCTTCTGGCAGCTTCTCATGGCGATTATTTATTCTCACTGTTAGGCAGAACAAAATGTGCAGAGAGACAGAGAGCCATCCGGGATATCATCTGAGTGACGTCATCGCCCACTATGATGTCATCGCCCCTTGTGACGTCATCGCTGACTGTGACGGTGCAGCTTGTGATCACTGACAGACAGTGATTTGTGTGTGTGTGTGTGTGTGTGTGTGTGTGTGTAAACGAGGGACTCCTGAATGCAGCCCTTTACTCAGTGCAGTTCTGTGAATGGCCAGTAGGTGGCAGTGTGTGATTTACTAAAAAGCACCGTGAGCTGCTCAGGAGCTCAGACCTGCTTCAGTTTGAGAAAAGAGTAGAAGTTTGGCGATTTTGACTTTTTTTGACTTGAAATTAATTTTTAATTCCGGATTAATCTCATCTTCAGATCATCTCTAACCTCTTATGTACAGTATAATACATGGAGTGGATGTTTATTTCAAACTGTACAACTCTCATAAACACATGATTTACAAAAACATCCTGATTCTTTACTTAAAACCAAACATCATATAAATATAGACTTTTTCCTAAATATTAAGAGTCCAGACTGTATGTATGATGAGTGTTTTAAAGGGAATTTAAAGTCCACTTCACTTCCATTCCCAGCTCCACAAAAGCACTTGAAGTAAATATGGAAGTTAGTAAGTGGATTTGTGTTTCTCCTGCTGATGAAAACTGCTGAGAATTTGCAAATATAATCATAAAAAAGCACTTTTATAAGATCTCGTTAACCAGCCACAATCACTTGGGTGACTTAATGTGAAAAAATGATCAATCTGAACAGCTATTTCCTCATAAATGCTAAAACAATGTGATCTTTGTACGCTGAAGACTATTAGCCCTGATCTATTGCACCTTAATTTACCATCATTATCCTAAATTCCTGAGATTTTCCAAAAACCCTGCCATGTGTCCTGAAATATCAGGGACTGTTTTTGTAGCTGCAGTTTAGCTTGCAGATTGCATTTCTACCAGTGGAAGGAAGGATGTGTGCCTGAACCTCCACTGGAACTGATCAGTAAAATCTGAACCTGGGAATGCTTTGCATGCCTTTTACATTGGTTTGGAAACAAATAAACTCTGAGAGTCAATTCAACACAATCTCTCTCTCTCTCTCTCTCTCTCTCTCTCTCTCTCTCATTCTCATGTACTATACATCCCTTAATGTTTCAGAGCTTTTCTCTTTTCTCCTCTAATCTAATCATATCTGAAGCAGGTAACAAACACTAAAATACAGTGCAGGCAAACTTCACATCCAGGACTTGGAGAAAAAGACAAATGGAAAAAAATGACAAAAGTTTAACTACATGATAGGCTGTAAGATGTGGACGTTTTACATGCTTTGTTCATTTATTTTGATATATGCACTTAATACATATTTAAAACATTTGATGCAAAACTGACTTTTAAGTCACTAATTAAAGTCACTCATAGCTTATTGGATATAAAGCATTTAAAAGAAAATGAGGGAAATTTTATTTTAGCTCCTGATGTGAATGATTGAACTCATTAATGATGTTTAATAGCCATTTTAAATGGTGTTTTTTTTATTACAAGTATTTTCTCTCTCTTATTTCCAATATTATTCTCACAGTCTCAAATGAACACTGAATCGACACTGAGCTGAACACTGTAAGAAGTCAAATCAGTAGCCTAAAGTGTATAAAAAGCACAGCATGGTCATTCAGAATGTGCACAAAACTCAAAAGTAATAACACTAGAGTTTGTTTTTTTTATTGTGTCTGGTCACATAACCGATTTATCCGCTGTGACTGACGATGCAGAAAAGAGTCGGTACGTTTTAAACGACTCTTCGGATTCATGAATGGGATGAACTGAAAGCTCGGCTCTTGACTTGTAGAGATTTCACTATAAAAGAGATTTATAAAAGATGAGTAATATTCAGAAACTGTTGTAAATATGGTCTTAGGTTACTATCAATAGTGGTGCATCATCGTGAATCAAACAAGTCAATAGTCGGGAAGTTTGATTCACTTAAAGGAATCGATTCAGTAAAGTGAATCGTAATGCGCAGTACTATGCTCTCTAGGATAGGTGGGCTCATGTGTGTGAGGCTGGTGTGTGTGTGTGTGTGTGTGTGTGTGTGTGTGTGCGTGTGTGCTGTTCTGCCCTCTGTCAGCTTGTCTGAGTGTCAGTTTCCACTCGAGTTGCCTCCAGCATGGACTCAGCTTCTCCTCTCTCCTAGACGTTGCTGTATCTCCTACACGCTCTGCTACACGATGAACCTGGTGAGAGTTTCATGCAGACGTTACCTTCGTCCTCAGAGGATGGATCTTACACTAACTCCTGCTCTGATGCTGTTAATAAGCGGAATTATCACCACATCGCGTGGATCGGATCTGATGCCCTACATGTGAGTGATGAATCTGAGCATCATCAGGGGCTAGAGCTCACTGTCTGCACTTCAGGGTGTGTGTTAGAGCAGCTCTAACCTGTCACAATACTGTGATGAATAATAATAATAGATAACTGATCATAAATAATCATTAATCAACTAATCAGCTGAAGAGACTTACCAGCATCACGTGACCTTAATTACAGCTCCTTCCAATGCAGTGATGAGTGATTGCATGCTGGAAGAAATGAGTTTTAAGCTTTAAAGTTTACTTTGTGTTTGTATTCTTTTTTTTTTTTTTGCGTAATTTGATGTTAGAATTAAATTGTTTTGCACTAAAGAACTTTTGTTTCTCCTTTAATATATAATTTATAATATACATGTGAATGATGTTATATTTAATATAACATTTATGCAAATTAATATGCATATTACACTTACAAAAAAAAAAGACACATCTTGTTTTTGACTTATGTTAAAAATATTTTCTTTATAGCGTGCACTACTTTTGAATTAAAACCAACTTTTTTCTTTGTCAACTTTGAACCTGTGTTAAGTAAATGTTCCTATTTGTAAAATATCTCATCCTGTGCAATACTACTCAATATTTCTATAAGCAAAGAACCAAATACAGTCTCGTTAGACATAAGTGTAGGTATACAGGTAGAAAAAAATAGGTTTAATTGCAACAATAAATTAAATTTTAATTAGAGTTTGTGTTTTTTCTTCTTTAAATGTCCTCTTCACACGGCTAATGATTACTAAACAATACAAGCTAAGGAATTAATTAAGTCAAAGTCTGCTTGGGAACTGAAGTTTGGATTTTTCTGATATTTTTAAGCTGCTATTGATACAAAATGTTAAAAGATTTCAATGTTTTCATACAAAGTAGTTCTCAGCATCTAATCAGATTGTCTTTGGTGCGATAAAATATTAGAATAAATGCAATGAATAAATGCTTCCAGTGTACAGTACAGTATATTATAATACAAGGGGATTTTGCTGTGTGACTGAAGGGTGCCGTGAACACATCGCTCCAGATATGATTCATATTTTGCATTTTGTAAAAGTGGAACTTTGAAGTGTACATGGATTTATTAGTGTGTAAAATAGGTGCATGTTCTGCATAGTTTGGTGATTTTCCTGCTTTTCTGCGCTTACTGAACCTGGTCACAAACTGGTGAAGTGAATCTGTTAATTATGCTGGAGACTGGTGCAAATTGGGCTTTAATTTTTTTTTTAATAGCAGGACACATCATATAGTGTTTTTCCTGATGTGATTGTGTAATTGTTGTGAGATTACTACGGTTAGACATTTCAGTTAAACTAGACATTGGATATTTGGTGTTCATTTGTATTGGTGGATTAGGAAACACTTTTGAATCAGATACCAGGTGCAGAATTAAAAGGTCAACACACACACAAACACACACACACACAAACACACACACATGTTGACTCGTTATGACTCATTAGGTCTCTGACTTAGGTCTCATTATGTCTCTGACTCACTGTCTGTTAATCTTTCATGTGTCCTCTGCAGGCCTAACGTGTGTACAGAGCGCGAGGTGAAGCTGGTGGCTCACATGCAGCCCTGTGTGCAGGCTTTCACCCGAATGGTCAAAGTGTGGAAACAAGGATGTGAAGGACAGCCATGGTGCATGGGCTATGAGAGGAGGTAGGGTCCTCCATTCCTAACATCCATCTATCCATCTATTAATCGATCCATTCATCAATGCATCCATCAAGATTTCCATCAGTCTTTTCATCCAACTCTACATTTATCACTTTATTCAAATGCATACATTAAAATCTCCATTCATCTAAATCTCCATTCCTCCCTCCATCCATCCCTCTCTCCATTAAGGTTATGTTCTCTAACTTAATATTCATTGTTCATTTATAAATGTCTGATCATTGACTCAATGAAACCTGGTTGCATTTTTCAGCTACACAAACTAACAAACCTCTGGCTTTTTAAAGGACTGAATGACGTTATGATGTGAAAACCTTCTTAGACTTAACTACTTTATTGAATTCATAAATTCCACAAATTCCATGCTATTTGCACAGTTTACATATACACTGAGCTCTGTGTAGCTTGTTGATCCAGGTTGTTTTATCTAATCCCACCAAAGCTGTGTGCTGTACGCTGTATCCTCCACCATGTAAGCTTCCTGATATCACCTGAAGTCTAGGACATCTCTTTAAACTTTTTAAAATGTACAGAGATTTTTCTCTTTAACAATTGTAAAATACACACTATACTATCTTAAATTTATTTCAGTTACTTACAGTATAAACGATATTTTTGGAAACAGACACACAAAACCCTTTGATAGATGAGTTTAATTAATAGATGGAGGTCATGTGACTGATTAAAATCACTTTTTTTGCTTTATATTTAGTATTTAATGATCAGTCATGTTCTGTACCTTATTCCTTTTTAACTGAAGTCTGATTAATAAAATTATTTTACTTTTTCTTTCACAAAATTAAATGAAGCAAATTTTTCCAATTTTTCAAATAATTCACAGTATTGTTTTACTTTTGAATTTTAAAATGGGGCATTTTAACCCAAAGAAAGAAAAAAACATCAGGATTTTTCTCTTTCATTTGCTTGTCTTTTTGTTCTCTAATCAGTGGATTTCCTTTAATGACCCCAAACTGCAAGGTGTCACCATGCTCTTCCAGAAAGCTGCAATTTGACAGGCATCTCCAGGACATCCTGGCATTCCTGCGTGGCTGAAGCTTTGAGTTTGC
This sequence comes from Pangasianodon gigas, assembly GCA_022758105.1. Classification (NCBI taxonomy): domain Eukaryota; kingdom Metazoa; phylum Chordata; class Actinopteri; order Siluriformes; family Pangasiidae; genus Pangasianodon; species Pangasianodon gigas. The sequence continues at coordinate 20,433,879 of CM040473.1, read as the reverse complement.
TTTCTCTGTGTAAGCTGCTAGTGAGCTAAGCCCTGCTCTTAAAAGCCACCAAGCCTGCAATTAGAGCTCATAAACAGAGAGCCGTGAGTGCGGTGTGAAGGAGTCAGAGAGAGCCCCAAACTACAGGGCCCGGCGTCGAGGCTTTAACACAAAGCCTGGGTCTCTCTCATGCTCTGAGAAAGAAACATGAAAGGGTGGAAGATGCTTCACAAATTACACACTGTTTGTGTTTTGTGCATTGAAGTTTATCCCTAAACATTAGTCACGGTTCAGGTCTCTCACTCACTGTCTAACCACAAACATGACCTGAGGCAAGTGCTGAGGTTTCCTTTACACTTAGAGGCTGTGATGATCACTGTGATCATCATGATCATCGTCGTTGTGTTTGTCATCGTCATCATCAAAGCACTGAAAGGAGGTGATGACGGAGTCACGCATGGCTCTGTAGCAGCTCATTATTAGTGTGTGACTGACTAAAGAGGTTGTTTTGAGATGATGAAATTAGAATTTAATAAAGGATTGGTGTGTTTTGTTGCAGGACGGCGTATTACACTGCGTACAGACAAGTGTATCGACAGGTTTATGAGACGGTGCACAAGTGCTGCTCGGGATGGTCGCAGCTCAACGGGGAAGCTGGATGTCTGTACCGTAAGTACTGCATTATTTTGGTATTGTGTTCATACGGTTCTAATATAATGCGTATTTACGATATATGATTGCTCAAGTGTGGAATTTAGTGTCTACCTTACCTTAGGCTGCTTTCACACTAGGCAATTTTTCTGTTCTTCTTAACCACCAGTGCACGTTTTACCGTATGTTCACACAATCAGTCACCAAAGCGACAGGTGCCTGTTCACTTTTTTATGTACGTCCCTGACATGGAGCTGTGATTTCAACAAAAGCGACATTTTAATCTAGATTTTCTCAATTCTGTGTAAATTAGGTATGACGAGGTACAGCAACAAATCCAAGCAGTTTGCTCGAATTATTCTTTGGACCAATCCTATGGCGCATATGGTCCAATGTTTCTTCAGTTCCCTGCTCACAGCTTTAGTTCCTACCTATTTAAAAATTAGTTTCCATTTAATGTTTGGAAGAAACACATATAATTGTGGTTTCGTCTTATCCAGTCATATATGATCTCTCATTAAATGTGTATAGGAGCATTACAAAGAAACATAAAGCTTGGAAGGAAGTATCAGAGATGAGATTTGGTTCCTCTGGTGAGTGTGCGATGCTAGTACAGCTAGCTTGCTTTGCTATTCTAATCCAACAACAAAGCTAGTACGAAGCTGAGCAGGTAACATGTAAATCAAAAAACCAAATTTCACACTGATTAGTGCATAATTTCATTTGTATTTAACTAGTTAGCTAGAAGGCCATGCCCACAAGCGGCAACAGTATCAGTCACTACATGCCACAAGAGACTAACTACAAGCAACACGGTGCTTTGTACCTCCCGACCAATCACGTTGCACCTCAGTGAGCAAGCGAGGAAAAACAAATTTGAAATGCAGCACCAGCAGAAAAAATATTTAATGAGAAATTTAATGAGAGCTTAACCATATGTTCAATCAGATATTTCAGTGTCAGTATTTTAACGTTGGTCTTTTAGGTCTTGTGTCTAATGGACTGGACTAACACGAAGTCTTTGATAAGAAGTCTTTGAGCTGAAATAACATGCATAACTCAGTCAGGAAAAAAATCCAATAAAGAATGGCCTTGTCATCTTGACACCTGGCTTTTTTGGCTGCAGTGCTGAGCTCTGAAGAAGAAAAGTGGAAACTGACCCTTAAATACAGAAATAAATCTTATTTTAATCTGCACTACTCCCCAGTAAAACTCCATTTCTGCCAGAACAGGTTGCCTCATAGAGATACACTCCACTGTGGCTGTAAGAGGGTAAGAGCGGAATAAACAGAGCTAGATTCCCGAGCTGGATTCATGGCAATGCTCAGGGCAAAGACCTTTAGTTTGACACACCAGGCGGCAGCAGACAATTCCCTGGCTACAGGTCACGTTACTGGCTCTAACACTACCCTCAAAGGCCTCTTTGTGTGTTGGTGAAGGTTATACCACTTGTTATCCCGGCCAAACCCAAACCCAGCGCTCAACTCAACACTGGCTTGTTTTGAAACACACCAAAAACGTCTGTGGAGACACATTTCTCTGTGAGGCTCCGTCTTAAGTCACAACTTTCCGTGACAACATCTGCACCTCTTAAGTGGTGCTACCGGAGGATGTGGAGCTTTTATCTTCATAACTCAAGGCCTTGACAACTCACAGGAGAAAATGTGGACAAACTAATTCATTTTCTTTAAACCAGTGAACTGGGATAAAGCAGCAGGATGAAAAAGAGGGAGGCTCACATGCATCACCCCTGCCTGGAGATATCAAGATACCTCTGATTCAGTCCTACTGCTCATAGCTTTTACTTTTTGGAGCAGAACCACAGATGTGGGAATCGAGGCTGCTTAGTATGTATCCACAGAATGAAAGGTTGTCTCCAGGGTTCTGCTTTCACACACTGGGGAATTAAAGAGTGGCCAGGATAAAGACAGGGTGTAACCATGAAACTTACTCCACCATACTGCTACAAATGCCAGGTTAAGGTAATTAATCTAATGACTGTCATTATTTGGCTGCTGCTCCTGTTGGTGCTCAAGAGTGCCAAAGATGCTCAGACAATCAGCATTTTAGGAGATGAAAGAGGACACATTGAACTTTTTTCTTTCTCTATTGGAAATTTTTCTCTTTCTTTAAATCAGTGTGCGGCGTTCCATTAAATATCAATGCCGAGCCAGATGTAGCTTTACACAGGATTAGCAGGAAATAGCAGGAACTTGAAAAGTCAAACAGGAAGTGGGAAGACTTAATGTCCAGTTTGAGACCCTTAACAAAACCCATTCCCATTCTTCTTTAAGTACAGGAAATAAATGAAAAAAGCCACACTAATGGGCTTTTTGCCTAGCGCACTTACAGAACACTTGTTTTTCTGTTTCTCAAGTACACCAGTTGACTCCTTGACTCTTCTTGTGTAAGTGCTCTTAGCAGTGAAGATGCTTTGGAAGACTTACTTGGCTTTAACCAATATTTCCCTTTCTTTTCGTCTTCAAGAATCTCTGTCTGCACAATGGAGAGGTAGAGTAATGCAAACTGGGAAATCAGAAGTGGATTTCGGTCCATATATTTCATTTATTCTAATGAGAGGACAGTTCAATTGCTCCTCAATACTACACAGTTTCTTTCATTCGTCTCTCTTTTCAGCAGCGGATTGAATCCAGTGTTGAACAGACGTCCACGTGGATCTCAGGAGCTTTAACAGGACGTTCTGAGAGGTGTCAGTGGGTGGTCTGAGGGTCAGCAGACGCCAGTTACTTCTGCACAACAATGCGAGCGGTCACAAAGGCCACATGACTGTTGATTTCTCTCTGTTTCAGACATGACATTTTCCTGACCCATTGTTTCAGGGTCTATTTACTGCTTTTGAGTGTATTCACACAGGAATGGCCTTTTTTTTTTTAAAGGATTTTCCCATCCTGCATTTTTCAGTTACTGTACTTTGCAGCTAGGCAGAGGGTTTATTCAAATACTCTCCAAAGTGGTATAATTTAAAACGCTCTGTAATTGTACCTGTTTGCGAGTTGTGAAAGAAAGCTCTAATATGTATTTTTCTCCTTGTGAATATAATTATCTTGAGAAAGAAGGACAATTTGATAAAATTGCATAAAATTTTAGGACCTGTGGCTCTGCGCACTTTAATGAAAGCATGATTTTTCTATTTAGAACTGCTGTTTTCAGTTTGAAAATTTTGACCTTACACCTTAGAAGTCAACACTACTATCATTCGTCTAGTACTCCTTATAATCAAGGTGTCTTTGACTGAAAAAAGGAGAAAGAAGGCAACCACATGCCTCGCTTGGTCTCGAATGTATGCAGGTAGTGAAGATTATTCTTGGGAAAGTGAGCACAAGGATGTCAGTCATCTGGCAGAAATTCCTCAATTTCCCATCTCGTGTGTCCAGAGAGATGGACAAGCTTCATCTTTGCCATCCTTCCTTTAGTGGAACTAGGTGGGGAGGTGTGTGCTTCCTGTTTGGGATCGATTCTCACTAGAGGAAGGATGGAATTGCTTCTTAAAGACACACCGCAGAGGGTGATGATGTCCTGTTGATTTGGAGACAGATTCAAATGATGAGTTACTGTTACCACCCATTTTAAAAGGCCTCTCGAGTGGTTCACCTTTTTATCAGGAGATCCAGTGGCCAGGAGTCCAAGAGAGCATAACTGGCCGTGTCAATAAAAGCGACAGTAGCCAATCGTGGTCATCTGTAAGCTTGCTTATACGAAAGAGAGCAGTTAGCACTTTCCTCGAAGGATGTTTTATCATGTTGAATGAGAAAAATCTTATTTAAAAGTCTCAGAGGAAATGTGTTTGTGTTTGCCCTCCTAGGATGATGGCTGTTATGAGATAGAGGAGAACTAGCAATACTGGCAATAATGAAACTGGGAGAAGATTGAAAAAAGATTGAAAAAAGAAAAGTGTCCCGAGACACTACGCAATACTCAAAGCCAGCCATTTATGAATAAAGCAAGAGTTTGTGAGGCTTGATCTTCAACTGAGGGTTCACTGTTCGATAATAATGTACTGGTACAGGTACAGACAAAGTAAATGAACCATCATTTTCCAATGATGGGTCTAATTGTGTAGCTTAAATGAGTTATAAAGGTCTAAAGGTCCACTGTAAAGTTCTTCTGGGTTCTCTGCCTAAAGATACATCAAGTTACTATTTTTTAAGTGGATTGGAATACCACCAAAAACTATCATCAGCTCAGCCTCAGTGTTTCTCTGCAGCAGAATCATCAGGTCTCAGATCAGGTCTCAGTCTGATGTGGAAGCCCCAGAGCAGATGGAGAGCATACATCACATTCAGACACGACTACACACGTGCATATATACATACATACACACCTGGCTCCAGTTTAACAGACACACATGCAAGCTAAAAGATGTGGGGGTCATTAGTTTTGAGTGATGGGCGTTTATGGAATGTGACGTCTGATGGTCTGTACTTTGCCCAAGAGGCACCCATGAGGCAAAGAATACCCGAGGGATTATAAAGTGTTCGTTTATGGATTCGTGGATTCCCAGCAGTGTACACACACACACACACACACACGCACGCAAGAGAATGAAAGAACGCTTAGCTTGGGGGGATTTAGTGTGTCTGGTGGCTGTAATTCTTGCTGATTGAAAACACATTCAGCCCCTGTTCTCTTCATCTCACTACTTGGGCCTACGATCTCTGTGGTGTTTTACAAAAATGTCAGTGGAACACAGTAAATAACGAAGGAAATGCTCAACCATGATCCAGGAGGCGAAGTTTATTTGGGCTGTATAAATAAAGAAAGGCAGAAAATGTTAGAAAAGTCCCAAATGAGTTTCGGTGGATTAAGTGTCTGAGCATGACACGGCTTGTTCGGTCTCTGTGTAAACCCTGGAATACACCACCTGAAAGACATGCACAGAACATAGCATTAGGATTTTTTTTCAAAGCAAATGACCAAACCTACACTATGGATCCTCTATGAAGAAAAGCGCTGGAGTCTAATATTGTGAAGATTTGGATATTGCGAAGCTAACTAATATTAGATGCAGACATATTGATGAAATTGTATCCTAGAAACAAGGCTTGGTTGAAGAAATAAGACCGATTGTTAAAAAAAAAAAAAAAAAAAAAACTCTGTAATTTCTACAATAAAATACTTTTAAATGTGTTTTTACTGTTCGATACACAAGCTGTGGTATAACCAAATGCTTAGAGTGCCAAATCAGCAAATGATGCTCATCTCTCTACTTTTTTTAAGTGGTTTTTTTTCATGTTACAGTTTTATGTTATTTTTTCCTCCTAACTTTTACTAAAACACTAAATATCTAATAATATCAGCAAACCAGCGTCAGTGCAGTGACCTATTCAGAAGATCTGACAGGACAACTGCTAGCTGTGCTAGCTATTATTTGCTAGCTAGCTACCCAATACCTTGCTAGTTTAAAACAGGATTTTGATTTTTAAATACAAATTATAACCAGATTTCCATAAAAAGAAAACTGGATGTTCACACTGTTAACGATCTGGAATATAGTTGTATCCTGCATCTAGACTGTAATCAAGGCTAACAGATGAGTTAATGCTAACATAGCTAGCTAGCAATCAAGCACAAAACCCTAGCTAGTAAAGTTAGCTAGCTAGCTACTTGGAAAAGGTAATGAAATGTGATTAAAAACATTTTGTGAGAATTTCCTTAGGATTAGAATCTTCTAAATGGACTTAAGATCTTGATTTGGCCATTAAAGTGTTAAGACATCAGTATGATGTTAAAAATCATTGCAGCATATGATTTATTTTTATGCTAATATAAAATTACCAATATGTAGTTCTGTACAAATGCAGCTTTTCACTTACAATGTGTAAATATTTAAACATGGTGCAAGTATTAATTACGATAACTAATGCTCAGCTGCCTGTAAGATGGTTTAGATTTATACAGGGACCTTCTTTTTTTTTTTTTTTTTGCAGGGTTACGTCATGTGTCAGGATTTTTCTCATCTCTGATATCTGTATTTCTTTCGTCCTGGTAGCTGTCTGTAGCTATGGAGTCTGTTTTAACGGAGGCCGGTGCAGAGAAGGATCCTCGCAGCTCTGTGAGTGCCCTGCTGGCTTCCACGGCCCGAGCTGTCAGTACGGTGAGTAAATGCAGTACACATTTACATCCAGCTCAATGTATGCGACACGTCCGGCTATAGACTCAGTTTGGTTATCAGTGTAGATTTCACGAAGAATGTTTTGTCTCTTAACTGTTGGTGGACGCATTTCACATCTCACAAGCTCTTACATTTCAATCTCGGTATCTTGGCACAGCCTTCCTTCCTTCCTTGTGCTTCCTTAGTGTCTGAATTCGAGTTTCCTCCTGTCTGATGTTGGTCTCAAGCCGTTGAAGGCCAAGAATTTTATCTCCTGCAAATAAGGAACAGAAGCCGGCAGTTCAGCGGCGCATTAGGAATGGAAGAGGCTGTTGCTTTTGTGATATTCACACACGACAGGAAATTCCTGACACCACTTCTTCCCCCTTTATTACACATAATAACTGTCCCATCATATTCAATGGACTTTAGAACAACTGGGGATAATTTCAGGAAGGGAAATGGGTTTTATGAGATGGATTGACAGACTGATGCAACTCCAAACCAGTCACATGGTGTATGTATGAATGCTGAAATACAATGGCATGGACACTGTACAATTTTAACCCAGATTTTGCTGTTACGTTCATAAAATCGTTTTTTGGTTGTGAGTTGAGATTGGTGGTCTTGATGTGATTTTGATTGAGCACAGTATGTAAATTAATCCCGTCCGTATATGGCCCATTTAATCTTTTGCTTGTCTGTTGACTGTACACACATACACTGTGTAAGTGTGCCATGAAGCATGTTTATCTGCAGTTTAAGTGGGTTTGTGTATAAATTCTGATAATTGAAAAAAAATCCAGATTTTGGTAATAATCTGATCATCAGGACTATTACATGCACCTTCTATAAATAATCTGATGATAGGACAACTCTACTTCCCTCTACTTGAGCCGAGCAATAATTGGACTTTTTTGTTACACTATAAGTTTAAACTGAAAGTACTTATTTGTTGAGCTGATAACAATGCCCTGTCTCTACAATGAGTCAAGCATCGGCTTGTTAAGACCTTTCCTCTTTTCTCTTCGGTTCTTTGTTTGGTCTAAAAAGCACTTAAATTACGGCCATTCTGCAGGTCCTGCATGTGGTCGACCCCCTGCCTACAAAATGTCCATCCACTCTTTTGAAGTGGTAAAAGGAAACGTCAGTTCCACATGACTTTTTCCTGCCATGTCGAGACCTGCTGCCATTGTTTTTGTCCGGACTGTGGAGAGCTTTGCATAAGGTCTTGCCCTTTCTCCTTTGGGAAGCTATTAGCTTATGAATAGTGTGATGGTTATATTGCTCTGTGATTGACACCCAGCCTGATCATGGACAGTGATTGGTTTACCGTTACCTGTGGGGCGGGGCTAAGGGACTCATAGACGCCGCGCTGGCTATTGTGGCAGCTCTGTAGAGCTGTAGGACGTCCTTAAGGTTTAGTGACATGAAATGACAGGAACAATGTGACAGAGGAAAAATATTAGACATAATAAAATCTGCACATGGTCCTTAGAGTATCACTGTGCTTAAACACGTGTTTTTAAATGGCTTTCACATTGGTATTTCGGTTATACATATTTTCAACAAATGTGCAGCTTCTCCAAGTGATGTACGACACATCCATCTTCTTAAGTGCCAGCTAGAAAGGACCAAAATGCCATATATCACAGAAAGTTTAACTTAACTAAGATAGAAGATCCGATCCAGACCATAAACCACACAGAGCGTACGGTAATTTGGCTTCATAGAAGAACAAACGTCTCTGGAAGCAGTAGTGTAATATTTTCTCTGCTCAGACGTTCAGACTTTTGGAAGATGGAGATGATGGTTTATTTATCATTCACTCGATGTTTTTTCAGTTTGAGTAAATTGTCCTTATCAGAGGCACATTTCTTTCAACTTAGATCAGCAAGCAGAGCATTTTTCCAGAAAAACAGTTTTTTTTTCATTTTGACTGAAAAATTCTTAATAGACGACGACAAGCCGACATGAGCTCCAAAAACACAGAGTCATTTTCTGCCAGTTATGATGTCAAGCAGGAATTCCACACTAATACACTGTTGTTACTGCATTCCTGTCCATCATACTTACCTGTAATGGTGTACCATGTGGCAGCAAGTGATGACATCTGACACATTCATGTGGTTTTCTCACATAATAAAGCTAGTAGAGAAGGAGGTTTGGAGTTGGCACGCCATGCAGGATGTCTTTCTGGCTTCGTGCTCTCGGTTAATCACAGTCCCCTGAACATATTCTCCTGTGGCTCTCCATCAGCTGCTCGTCTTTGTGCTGTGTGTGTGACTTATCACTAGAGAAGGTTTTCAGTGATCACATCTAAATCCAGTAGCTATCATTTGTAAGACAGAAGGGTGTAGCACATGGGAAGCAGGAGCAGAGTTTAGTTTCCACCCTGAAATGAAATTTATCATTATAGTCAATGAGATTTTCTCAATTCTATGCAAAATTAGGTAGACAGTGTAGCGCTGCAAATCCAAATGATTGTCTCAATCAATCCTTTGGTGCGTGTGGTCCAACGTTTCTTCAGTTCCCCACTCACAACTTTAGTTCCTACCTGGAATTACTTCCCATTTACTGTTTGATGCAAAAATGGAAAAATAAGTTATAACCATGATTTCATTTTACCCTGTCATATACAGCCTCTCATTATATGTGTACAGAGACGCTGCAAAGAAAAAGCTTGAAAGGACGTAACAGAGATTGTTGGTGCCTCTGCTGAGTGTATATAGCTAGTTAGCTTGCTTTGCTAGCATAATCAGAGAAAAAACTAGTAGCCTATAAAGTCGAGCGGTAATTAACATGTAAATCAAACAACCAATTTTTCACTCTGATTGGAGCAGTGTTTAATTTGTTTTTAACTCGTCAGCTTTAGAAGCTATATATAGCTAATACAATTTCTCATTGGACCTAAAAATAAGTTCTTTCTTATGTAAGAAATGACAGCCTTCTTAGTTTCCAACATTGTTTCTTCCCTTTTTTTCTTCTGTTTGAGTATGCGTTCCACATCCGGAAGACAACACCGAAGCCCGAAAACGAGTAAGATCTTAGCAGGATTTTATTATAAACCTGGCAGAGCATTACTCTGCGGCTGGTGATCTTTACAGGTTACAGATTTGCAAGGAAATTGCAAACAAAGTACTAAACATGACCCATTTTTTAAATATGTTAATTTGTCCCATTGTTTATAAAGCCCTAAAATAGAGGAAACCAGATAAAGAAAACCATTCTGACCACACCGATCTCTATTCACATGCAAAAGAAAGCAGTGTGTGTCTTTACATTTGTAATGACAGTCAGTGCTGTTTACGCATTAACAGCTGCACTTAGTCTACTTTCAGACCGCAGACAGACACGGAAAGATACAATCACAGGGTAAACAAGGTATTGGGATGTGCTCTTCAGAAACAATTTCAGATCTTCCGCCACAGCGGGAGTGTAAAAGTTGCCGTTTTACATGCATAGTGTAGATATAACCGTTCTCCTGTAGTGGCTTTGGGGCTGCAGTTGCCACGAGCACCTTCGTACTCAGGACTCCATCAGTTGATGGTGGATAGATTTTAACCAACCAGACTTCTTGCGAAAACTGTGATGAATTTACTGGTTGCACAATTGCACTATTTGTCCATATAGTACACAGTAATAGAAGGGATTTATTTATAATTGCACTATCCGTTGCACCCAGATGAGGATGGGTTCCCTTTTGAGCCTGGTTCCTCTCAAGGTTTCTTCCTCATATTGTCTCAGGGAGTTTTTCCTTGCTACCGTCACCTCTGGCTTGCTCATTAGGGATAAATTCACATATTTACAATATATTTTTTTTTAATCCATTTATTTCTGTAAAGCTGCTTTGTGACAATGTCCATTGTTAAAAGTGCTATACAAATAAAATTGAATTGAATTGAATATATAGAGCTCTGAAATATTTTACATCTTCAAATTGCATATGTACAAGTGTAATGTTAGCATGCAGTGTAGTAAATAATTGGACATTGATTTATGCTAGTCCTCTAAAATGGTGGACAATGTATTAAAACAGCTGGGAGTCGTATAATATATACACATAAACACCCTCAACACTTTCACCTCATTTAAAATCCAGTGTGCTGGAGTCCAAAGTCAAACCAATAAAAATGTTATCCTTTTCAAAATACATAACTGAACAGGCTTACAGATGGAGTGCTCAAGGGTGCTAGATGAAACTTTGCTAAAATTGTATGATAACGAACCTTGATCTAAGTCGATACAGGTCTGGCCTTCTGGATTGCCTGCACACTTTTAAGGATCTATCTGGTATCCTACATCAGAGGGTTTTCCTTCTAGCAAAGCTTATGTGTAGAACCCCTGTAAAAAAAGCTCGAACTGGTTACTCTTGAGGAAGTAAACCTGTTACTACTTCTGAATTTTCTAAGATCTGGTCTTGCCTATCATGACTTCACTCTTAACAAAATGGTTAAATCTAGGACGCTTAAGGGTTCTTCACTTTGTCCACCACCTGACCCTGACCCTGACCCTGTCCACCATTGACCGTGAACAATTTTCCACCAGCTCACCTGCTACATAATATAAATAAATAATTCTGATTTGAATCCTAGAGCATATTTTAAGGCTTCTAGCTTTTAAAGTTGTTTTGAAATAACCTTGAACATTGGAAACTTTTCGTCCAATCTTAAAACTAAAGGTGACAAAAAAGTCATTTCGAGTGATGCCACAGAAAAACAACTTTTGGTTCCACAAGGAACCACAAGGAACTTGATCCCCATCAAACTCCTCCTGTGTAATTATGGGCTAAGACACTGGACAAGTATCAGAATTCCTCCATCAGCTCCAGCCTCTTTCAAGAGCATCATAATCCCCGTTTCTCTCTAGCATTTTGACCCATGTCAGGCATCACCATGTCCTCTGGCTTAGTGAGAAAGCTCTGAGCTATACTGAGGTCAGAAATCCACTCAGATCTTTTAGCTCAGAAGCTTGTAGCGGATGATGGATTTCCTTGCTTGGAGCTCCTGTTCTGCTGAATGCAGCAGTGTTGAAGCCGTGCTGGAGGTCCATCACGGTGACCCGGGAGGGTGAGGGATCAGTGCGCCTAATGAACTCGCTTTATGTCAGGTCGTCAGGGTCATATGTGAAGGTCTGAGCAGCGTGGCATCATAAATGTAGCCATTTACACAAGACCTTCACCTCTACAGGCCACCAGCACATCAGATGGACTGGTGCTTTAACTTTGGTCTGGATTGGAGATTTTAACTGTTCACGTCCTTACGCTTTTCAGGATTTAAATGCTAGACTGATTGGAGATGGTTTCAGAATGAAACGAGTACTTTCACATTTTGTATTTTTTTTTTAAAAGTAGAAACATCGCTGATATGAAAAATGTGACTCTCACAACATTCACGCTGGAACTGTAACAATGCTCTTACCAGTCCTAGACAGTAGCAGCTAACTAACTAGCCTAGCTTGCGCTCTAGATTAGATTTATTATTAGCGGTAATGCAGATGAAATAAGTATTGGTGTAACTCTGCTGACATGGCGTTTGTTTGCTTTCACTCTAGCTTTGGAGGCAGAAAATAAAGAGAATTTGAGCTGGTTGTGTGACGTGAGTGTCATATGTCACATTGTGTACCTGGTGTATATACAAGCTGTTATTTTTAGCAACTTTGGAATTTTGGTAGTTAAATATTTTCTCCTCATGTTAACTCACTAACTAACAAGACTCGTTTTTCACCCACACTTTTTTCCCTCCATGTTTGTTTTTCTTGTTTGCACCCCAGCCTGTGACCTGATTGGTCAGGAGGTAAAAAAGTGCATGATATCACTTGTGCTTATCTGATAAGTTGAACTTTTTAAAAAATTTTGGAAGCTACGCTGCTCCTGTAAGATTTCATGTAACCTGTGCGAGTGCGAAAGCAGCCTAAGATGTTTTGCGCTTCACAGTGTTCATGGTTCATCGCTGCATTTGTCCTCAACCACCTGCTCATGTTCAGGGTTCAGGGTGGTTCAAGGCCGGGCACAAACGTTTACGATAACGTGTCCAAGTTAGACGTTTGTTCTATTTTTACATTGCAAGAGAATAAATTCAGTTAACCGGTAGACTTGTCCTACATCTCAGGTCGGTTTTCTTGTGTATAAATCAGGCTTAAACTTTATCTCTAAAACAGCCTATGTTTTGTTTTTTTTTTAAACATGCCTGCCTTCTTTGCTCCTTCAGTGTGAACTATCAAACATGGAAATGAGAGGTGAACATCTTTTGCCCGAAGGCCATTTTTCATACTATAAAAGTAAAACGTTTAAACGTGGAGCCTCATGAGGAACAGTGGAGGAAAAACTGTTATCGACGTGTTTCCACAGGTCAGCTGTAAAGATTTATGCGGTGAGAGTTATAACTCAGCCTTCATCTTGGTTTATAGCGGTGCCTCCGTGTACTAGTAAAATTTATTTACGGTTAGTAGAGACTTTGTAATCTTAAAAGGGAAGAATGTAAAGGACGTTCAGCTGCAGGAAGCTATGCAGGACCCAAATACTTGCTGTACACATTTAACCTGACTGTTTATCCTTGAATTAATTCAACCACAGTCATTTAATCAGATTCGTTTGTTAGAGGAATACATGCAGACGCCGAGCAAAATCTCTGAAAATACACGTGAGCAAATTCTTTGAGGTTCTGCTGATTCTTTAAAGTTCACAAATGAATTTCTGGTAGTATTATGGAGCATACCTTTCTTTATGCACATTTTATTTATTTGTGGGTGAATTCTGTTTGATTTCCTGCTAATAAAGTTGAAAAAAAAAAAAAAGAATGAACATTAAGTCTGCCCCTAAACTAGAAAGTTGTACATTTTCATTTTTTTTTTTTTAAATCCCAGGCCATACTTCTTTTGGACTCATCACCCCCTTTTTTGGGGGCCATCACACTTAAATCATTTACAGGTTTGTATGTTGCGTTCCAGACAGTAGTGAGATTTGTGTGTGCCCCCAACACCCCCCCACCCCCCATTTACACCCGTCCACCTCTAGTAACGAAACGGAGAAAATATAAATGAGAAGGAAGGGAAGAGGGAAAGAGAAAATTTGGAAACAAGAAGCAGGTGTTTCTACAACTTGTGAAGTTTGCATTGTGCAAGAGTGTGAGACTGACTAGTTTTTCCTCCTCTGATAAAGAATTTTCTACACTTTTCTGGCCACAAGCTTCAGAATCCTGAAGGTGGTTATCTTATCGATGCTCTTCACTTCCTTCTATGATGACATTCGTATACTGATTTCTGACACAAACACAGTCTGGATTTCCCAAAATGGTAACAAAATAAAATGTTTTTCCATTAACTAAAGTCAACTGAAAATCCTGATGATGATGTAAAAGTGATTAGGGAGGAAAGACTACAATCCCCAAAGTGCGCAGCCGTTTTTTTTTTGCCTGTGTACAGAAAAGAGAAAAGAGAGGAAACAGCACTTTTTTTTTTAGGCCAGTGTGTTGAGGTCATAAACGATTCAAACAAAATTATGTTTGACAGAAGAAGATACAGATTTTTATGATGAGGGAGAAGGAGAGGCATAAGTGAGTCGTGCTGATGTTTTGAAGCAACATCATTCTTACTCTGTGATAAACCTGGCATTCCTGCTTCCTGCCCAGTTTCCTGTTCTTTGTTGCTCTATTTCCTGTGGTGATGCTTATTGAAACATTGAGTAATTACAGCAGACGCCCCCAAGCCTTCAGTCTCATTCATCATCCTCAGCGACAGTTGTGCTCTCAGTATACACTCAGCTTGAAGGAGTTTATTCTTCTCCAGATCTTTCCTCTGGGTGTTTTATCAGTTTTGTTTTAAAGAAAGTGCAGTTTTAACCATTTCATATAAAGTGTCCACACACATAGACAGTCAATTTAAGGCTCTTTTTTATATTTTTGTAAAATATAACATGTAAATCACCTCCAAATCACTTCAGAGCATTACTGTAAATTAACATAAACTTCTGTTGCACTCTAGACTATTTGTCTCCTCAATCTTTACTAACTTTCTACATAAAATAATTTTTTTTTTAGATTTTTAAAAACTAAAAAGTTTCTTTATAAATTAGTGTTTTTGAAAATATTTTTGCATCATACAGCAGTCCTAAACTGTTTAAATCTTGTATGTTCAGTAATATTTTCTAAAATTTTTGTCTTCAGCATAATGTATTTTAGACCTTAATGTTAAAAAAATTTTGACATTGGAAGATTTTCTTCTTCTTCTTCTTCTTCTTCTTCTTCTTCTTCTTCTTATGATTATTATGAAAGGGTTAAAAAAAAAAAAGTCCTGATGGATCTACTCAAGAAAAACCTGGCAGCCTCTGCATGCAAATCAATTTATTCACTATTAAAAAGTTTATGTTAAAGTTTTTTTTCTTCTTAA
>CM040473.1:20381751-20418652 GCA_022758105.1 Pangasianodon gigas | reverse complement strand
TTTTTTTTTTTTTTTGTGGTTAAGATTTTCTGTATGATTAAAAAGGTTCTAGTTTGGAACCTGCTGATTGGGAAGCACTTTGTGGTACTAATCTGTGTAGAACCTTTAACAGTTCCTCAAGAGAAACAAGCAAAAGGGTTCCAGTTTTTTTAAAGAGTGTAGCAGTGTACATAATTCTCTTTAGGGACGACTGAAGAACCCTTAAGGCTTCTACATTTTATTTTTTGTAGCATAAATCTAAATATATAAAAATCCTCCCTTCGAAATCTATTGATGCATCTTTTCTACAGACACAGTGCTCTGTGGTTTTTCTTATTCGTCCCCCAAGCAGAGATGTGATTGGTCAGGAGATTAAAAAAAAAGAAGTGCTTGACGTAGTCTAGATAGCTAGAACCCTGACAACGCTAAAGCCGTCCCTGGCTGGGGGTCAAGGGAACAAATCTGACCGTGTTGTCAGGGTGGGTGGCTTCTCTCATGCATGCTCTCTCTCTCCCCTGTCAATCATAGTGACACTAGCCAATCATGAGCGTCTGTGAGCTCATGTATGAGGAAGAGGGTAGATAGCAGAGCTTTCCTCTGAGTGTGTTACACTGCCCTGAGACTCAGAATGAGCAAAGGTTCAGAAAGATGCAGAGGTTGGCTTCACGTGTCTCACAGGAAGCACACGCTTGGAGGGTGGGAATTGGCAGGAGACCAAGTTGGGGAGAAAATGGTGAAAAATAAAACAAAAACAAACAAAAAAAACCCCAATGCTTGATGTTAATTGCAGCTTTTCTGGAAGGTTGAACTTTTTGGAAGTGCTCTGCTGTGACAAAAAAAAAAAAACCAAACTCTAGAGCTTTTTCAAAGTGCTGCATTCTGAGCATCATGTAAAACCTGCACTGGTGGAAAAAAAAAGCAAGTGTGAAATCTGCATTTGAGACAACACAAAGCATTTCCCAAGCTTCGTTCTCTCATGTGCTAAAGTCTTGCTCAGCACTGAAGCTTTTTTCCTCATGATGACCCTCAGCAGACAGATGTGTGCCCTGTGATGGCTTCATTATGAAATCAGGGCCTGTGTTTGACGCGACAGCGTAAAGCCATTTAACTCAACAGCTTTACTCAGGGTTTGGAGAAGATAACGTGTCGGCTGATCATGTTTGCTTTGATAACTACAGCATCCTCAGGCTGGATGTGATCAGAGCTGGACAAACCCGAGCCAGCACTCGGTCATCTCATATACACGTACACAAGTAACAGCTGTAATCTTATTCATCGACGACTAATCAATACCCAGCTTGTGTTTTTACATTAGCGAAACATTGTCTGAACGTTAGGGTTCTGGAAAATTTTGGTTCCAAGAATCTGTCAAGTTTTCTGGTTATCTGAGAATGTTTTAATATAACGTTTATAAACGTTCCAACAACATTATTGCAACATTTCTGTTGGAATAACCTTAACATATTAACATTTCCACACTATTACTTTTTAATGTTTATCTGGTAGTCTTGTCTGCAGCGTTCTAATAACATGACATGAACCATTATGTTTTTAGAATGTTGCAGGAACGTTATTTCTGTAACATTACAATCTAAGCTTCTGAGAACCTGCCGAATATTTACAGAACATCTATCACAGCTATTAATTCTGATTTCATTTTTTTTATTTTGCCCTTCTGTTAATTCTGTCACAGATTTTATGAAGTCAACATTGAGTTTTCAACATAAATAAAACGTATTATTAATTTTAGGTGTGGGCAATATGACAAAAAATATTAGATCACGATACTCTAAAACATTTCTACGTTACATGATGTGTGTCACAATATTTAGGTTTGCAGACAAACTTCCAGCAAAACAGTGTTGCATAAAAAAAAAATCTGTGATACTGTGATACTTTAATTTCTACAAAAATAAATAATTTAACATAAAAAAGGAGTTAAAAAATGATAAAGAATTAACATTTTACAGTTTTAGATAATTTCAAAAAAACATTTTTTTATATCAAATCAGCTGCTTCCAATCACTTCCAATTTCAGATCTGAGATATTTTCAGAAAAGTGTATTGTGACATACTACTACTGCTAACAACAACACCAATAATTATTATTATTATTATTATTATTATTATTATTATTATTATAATACACAGCCAATAATTGATAATGATTGTATCTGGCAGATTCAGGACTGTTCTGTTTCAAAACATTTCATTTACTGTGTCTATTAATTCTGCATGTATATAGATATTAAAGCGGATATTATACCAGGTGATGCATATTTACAACACTGAAAAAAGAAATAAGCAAGCATTATTACACACACACACACACACACACACAAAAAAAATGCAGTAAATCAGATGGTGTTCGTGCGGTGAGGTTCCTTCCAGCACACGCAGCAGTAATTGAGGCATTCCTCGTGCTCGTGCCGTGTCGCTGCAGGCTTCTACACTGTGCCTCCGGGAACAAAAGGTCAAACAGTCAGGTCCTAACAGGTAGCACACAGACATGGCACATGCAAAAGGTCAAAGGTCATCACCTGAGGGTCTGAAAAGCATATTTTCATCCTCTGTTTACATCAAGTAGAGCCATAAAGCATTGTAATGGGAAGTGGGCGTGGCTGATAGCTCAGGGACATGTGACGTGTGGGTTGAAGGTTATGAAGAGTTCTGACCAATCAAGGAAAGAGTATTAGGAGAACGTTTTCAGCCATACACACATCTCAGATAACTTTTTTTTTTGTTTATTTATGTGCAACCAAATAGGGGACTAATAGGTGTGAAAGAATGCTAAACATGATGGAGTACGTTCAGATGCTAAGCCTTTAGCTACTAGCTATATGTTAAAATTTTCATAGCTAGCTTTGTTTTTTTAAAGTAGGTGGAGTCTTAGTGCTTATGGTTCTATGTTAGCAATCGGGCTGCCACAGATAGAAACAACTCCTGACTCTTTGTTTATATTTAAGTGAGAAATTGGGAAGAATAGTTTTTTCCCCCCAAATATGCGATTCCTTAAACTCCACCCCGAACGATGCATATTAATTTTTATAATTAATGTGACTTTCAACAGCGTCTAAGATTTATTTTGCAATTAAACTCTGAGTTGATGAATGTAGTTTAATTCTTTCATCAACGTGTTGTATTGTTTTCACACTGGTTAATGGTTTAACTATTCGAATACCTGCTGATTGAGTGGCGCAGAGGGATTCAGCCCTCGCTTCATTTCTACCTAAAGGCAGCGATGCAGCGGCGCTTTAATGCTTTAGTCTGTCCAGCTCTCTCACCTGCTCCTCTGTGCACCATGCTTTCACGCTAACGCTGCTGTCAACACCATCACCATCACTCATCATCTCGTAGAGCCGAGTCGTATAGCTGCATTGCATTCTGGGATTTTAAGTCACGCAATTTTCAGTATAAACATATTTGATTTTTGATTTTTTGGATTTTTGATTGACTTTATTAATCCCAAAGGGAAATTCACGTCACAGCAAAGCTCACCACACAATAAATAGATAAAATAAAATAAGTAAAAATTTAATGTGTTTCAGGGTGGAGTTTATCTTTAACTGCTTGGATTGTGATTATTTATGTCCCCTTAACCAGACTAGTTGTTCGGTCTGTTCCTGTCCATATGCTGTGCATTAGAAAGAAAAACCACTGAGCTTTTTCTCTGACACTCTTCACTCCGGCGTGTAAATTTGCATCACTGCTGTACTCCAGCCAGTATTTTGGAGTCTCGGAGACCAGGCTGCTGATGGCTACGTGTTATCTATGGAGCGACGGCGGGTATTTGTCTGCTGTGTCCTGTCAACACATGCCTTAGGAACAAAAAAATGTGCACAAAACTAAATGCAGCTGGTTAAAAAGAGAGATATGCAGAGAATTTGCACAGAGTCTGTGTCCTCTTTGCTGCGGTTAGAAGTGTGTTTACTAAACGCTGACTCATCAGTTTAAATCATTTCTACAGCATGATCACTTGCTTTACTTTTTGATACGATGGAGAAGATTTATGTAAGCTTGTATTTAATCTATTAAATAAGTAGTCTAGTCCAAAATTAGACTCATTTCATAGTGATAGTTTATTACAGGTATTACAGCTGGTTTTATTAACCAGTCATTATGACTCACTTTCGTGATTCAATTCCTTCAACTGTGATTCTTTTAAGAAAGACGTTTCCTTGTCCTTTTGTTGTTATTGGCCTAATGATGTCTTTGGGATGTCTTTCATTTGTGAACTTTTATCACTCTAAGCAATTCCATTTCATTTAGAGAATTAATACATTCAGTAAGGAATTAAACACTGCGTGTGTGTGGTGCTGTTATAGTAAAATAATCAGCGATGGGGTGGTGTGATGAAGCGGACTCACTCTTACCGCCCTGAAGTTGATTCTTTTCCTATAACAGCATGAAGGGTTTTCTTATGCCAGAGCTATTTAATAACAATTAATTTTTTTTTTAATTTATTAAAGAACAGCATCAAACATCATACTTTTTATCCACTTATAGTTACATTTAATGCTATGGAATGTCCGCAGAACAAATTAGTTCCTGTTCTCACTTATGTTATAGCAGCTACACTGCTATGGTCTGGAATTGTTTCCGCCTACTACATCCGAATACCTCGTAAACTTCATGATCGTTTTTTTCCATTTCCGTCTGTAGTTAAATCTCCAAAGGATATCTAAAGCAAAGGCAGATGTTAATGTGCAAACAGGACTGAGTGTCATTAGAAGACTCCTACATCCAAGTTTCCCTTTTTGATCTGTTCTTTTGAATCAGGATGTATGTGATTTAGCTGGTTTTCTTCGGGTTTAAAGAATGGCTTGACTTTCTGGGAAATGAATATGTGAATTAGACTGAATGTCAGTAAAATATAAAATGTAAATAAATCTGTAAAATTAGACCAATCCGCTGCCAACTGTGCCGCTGCCTGGAAAGTTGTGAGCTCAAATCTCACCATTTCTACAAAATCACTCCTAGGTTCTTAAACAAGGCTTTTAACTCATCTCTGCTCAGTTAGTCAACTCCAGAATTATTGGCACCTTTGCTAATGATGGTTTAAAAAATGGTTGTATTAAATACAGGGGTGCCAATAATAGTGAAAATTGGGATTTTGTTAAAAGAAAATATATATTAAAGATCAGATTGGACATCGTATATATTTTTATAAGCATTCGCTCTTTTTTTAAATTAATTTACTTCAATTAAAGGTTGGATTTGCGGTGTGAAATGAGATTAAGCCCAAGATTAATTAACCACAAAGACATTTTTTCATAATATTTTTTTAACCTCTCTTTACTGAGGGTGCCAGTAATTCTGGAGCTGACTGTATACGCTTTGGATTGGATGCTATATCATTTCTGTTAAAAGCATTTTCCAAACGGGTAAATGTGAGCATACAAATGAAATCTATTTTCTAATTAATTTTGATTAATTTTAAATAATTTGAGAGCAAAATGTAACATATTTCTCTTGAGAGAAACTACCTCAGAGACATGATTAACACCATGTATATGCATTTTTAATTCATTTATTTTAACCAACGTATCCTAAAATCTGTTCAGGTTTTAGAGTAAATCTGACGGGGCATTTTTAGTATTTATGGGTACACTGATTTATTTTAACTGTCCAGTAATCCATGTAAGCAGGAAAGTTAATATTATTATAACGATAACGATAACAATTAGTTGGAAGCCAAGTCATTTTTTTTTACATTTCAAATGCTTTATTCTTCATTAGTGAGGTTTTATTTCTAAATGTCATGAAATTGCTTTAGAAATGTCTTTAGTTTTAGAAAGCTTAAGTGCATAATTACATATTAAGAAAATCCCCAATATTCTAAACTCTTAATAATTTCTCCTAAATCATATTTTCTTTCACTTACAAAAATAAGAGATCTTCATAATTACATTAATTCCAGGGGATGAGTTTTGTTTTTCTTATTTCTTTCAAATTAAGCCCTCATAGCATTCCTCAGTAGTAACAACAGTGGCAGTAAAAAGTATTTAGAGCTGAATCATTTTATTTGGTGAAGTTTCATCCCTCCTCTCGGTCTGGAACAGTTGTGAACAGATGTGAACAGTTGTTTTCTGGTCTCTTTAGTGTAGGTGGACGACAGAGCATCTCCTTCTGTATCTAATTTATCAGCTTTAGGAATTCTTCACATGGTTTGGAAAATGCACAGATGGTTACAATACCGTATTTCAGTAAAAGTTTGTGTGGGTGTAGGTGCGGTGTGGTGTAAGACATTTATACTAATAAAGATAATAACAGGAACACAGTGTTTAAAATCTTTTATCTGATCAAATAGAAATGCAGAGAGACAAACAGAAAGCAGAATAAAGAACAGATGGGACACACATTTAGCACATGTGGAACAAATGAGACACAATTATTGTCCTGTCTGGCCAAGATGATAAGATACGACAATTTGAAAGTGTACCTACTCATACAGTATATAAAATTTTTAATGTTTATTTTATGTGTGCAGTGTTTATGGAGTTTCTGTATACACCAAACCAACAGTAGGAGGCAGTGTAGACTCTGTAATTCTCAATATTTTAGGACTCTCATCACACACACACACACACACACACGCACACACACAGCCATATATGTTAGTGATGGGAATTCTGTCCATTTTACTGAGTCAGTCTATTATTTGACTCATCAGTGATTATAGTTCTTTCCCTGAAATTACGTCATGAGATATTACAATTTTATTAAATTATGCTAGAGGAGTTAAGATATTATATACATATCCAAATTAAATAAATAAATAAATAAATAAATAAAGGGGGGAAAACGGCTCCTGTATGCGAATCGGCTCTCAACCTAAAAGAGCCGATTCAAAGAGCCGACTCGCTCGTAAACGACACACGAAGTAAATTTCTTTTAATTGTACAAGGTTTGTGTGTTTGTGTAGCTTATAATCTTGTGTATCTTTTATATATGATGTTTTGTGATGTTTTGTAGTGTTGTGTATGTGTGTTTGGAGTTAATCAGTCAAGTGGAAATGTTCACTTTAATTATTTTTCTACTCATTACGCTGTGTTGAATCTGCTGAGTGATTTGTCTGGGTTTATTTCTAGCTCTGTAATTGCGCGTTTATGTTCCTCGCGCGCAGGAATTTCAATTTGAAATGTAACGGTTTTAACGGTTTTAACGGTTGAGGTTGTCACATATGTTAATTAAAGGTGAGTGATTTTATTAACATAAACCACTAACCATTATAAGTGATATAGATTAGAAAACTTTATATACACACACGCTGATTTTAGTATTTTAGATTTTACAGATTAAGTACCAAAAATAATGTTTGTAATGTTCATAATGAGAAAATCACAATGTAATCAGTTCAAAAGTTGTAATATACTCTACATATATTCTCTAATAACTTATATTCTTTAAAAAAAAATACTTTACAATCTCTTTTATATCCACTGAACAGCTTTTACATCCTAAACAGTTATATTCAATTCCACATTCAGGATAGCTTTCTTTGTTTCAACTCTTCCAGATGTCATTCATGTAAGAGCATTATTAGCTCTTTTTCAACTCATTTCCTGTAACTTCTGCATCACTGTTGTGTTGGAGAACAAGCTCATTTTCTTTATTGTTAACTTCTTGGAATTTTTCATTACAGGAGCTGTGAGTAGGAATGACTATGTGGAACCAAAAACCTGGAAAATGTTTCAGTCAGGAGGAAAAAAGAAACACAATAGTGTCCCTCTTATTGGTGGTATCCAATCTATCAATTGCTTCACTTCTCATCTGCATAAATTTACACTTTTTCACAAGGCTCACTTCTGTCTGAGAATAAATGACTTCCGGTTGCTTTGTCGTGTAGCTGAAATTGTTTTGATTATTTCATAGCAGTTATCTGTAACCCAATGAACCACATCACATCATGTAATTTTCCACCCCGTGCAAATCTGTGCAGTTATTTAAATGCACCAATAATGTTGTCTAAAAGATTCACCTTTTTATGACTTATGCCATGGTCTCACGATGATGTGATTCGTCCTTGCACATCTAGAAATGCTGTGTTCTCTGTGAACGGACTCCATGCTAACGATGACCCAAGCGACGCTATCTAGCTGCAGCGATTTACTTTGGCGTACAGCCTGTTAGCACAAGACTCCGAAGCTATGCTATCAGCGTTAGGCTACGTAGCAGCTTGGCTACATCACAGGAAGACACACAATGCAAATCAGGAATGCAAGCACACAAATCTTCTGTGTTCACAGGTTTTGGGACATACTGGGTTTGGGGGATGGACAGGCATGAACAGAAAGCGAAGGAGCCGCTGGTGGTTTTTACTGGCGTCAGATAACGGTTCCTGTGAAGTGATGGATGAGTTTATGGGCCATACTGATAGTCCAGTGAAAGAAATCCAAAATTGTAAATATATAAGTCATGGCTTTGGCCTTCAGTAAAAGAGTTCATGTGGGTGAGAGCCGAAGCCTGGTGCTCAGGTGCTGTAACGGAGCTTTGCAGGAGGTTCAGTAGCTCTGACTGGTGGCTTGTTAAAATGCATTAACCCGTGACCAGGGCACACACAACGAGACAACACGGTGAGAAACAACTGAACAAATATTTAAAAGTGGTGTGAGTTATGCCTAGAGGAGCACCACATCCATGTCAGAATAAAGGAATGGATTTTCTTCTGTGTTTAGAAACAGCTGGTAGGAGCACTGTATAGAATAAATCAGTTTTATTGGAGGAGAAAATGGAGTGGTTTGTCGCACATCAGTTTCCTGTGATACTTGCCATAATACACCACGAGGACTTTAAATATTCCAATCTAACATACCCGGAGTCTGACGGAGCAGATTTTGGCCCATGAAAATACATCTAATGCTTTGTGATCCACTTTTCTCTGAGGAAAATTCCCATTTCCATAATTTATCCCTAATTACTGTCATATTATTTGTCGATTACATGCTGCAGAAGATCTGTCAAATACTCCTCATAGTCTGATTGAAATCACTGGCTGATTATTTTTAAGTGCGAAACTGCTGTTCTGGTGGCTGTTTGTTTGTAAACCTACAGTATATATTGTGTTACATATCGTGTATTGTAGAAAATGTCTTGAAATATCGTGATTATTTTTATCACATCACCCAGCCCTGGTAACCACAATAAAGGTGTATTTATGAGAATGAGGAATGCATTCCGGCTTTTCAGAGTTTAAAGGGCTAAATAATGTAAGAAGAAGTGTTTAGAATGTTTTTTGGAACAATGCAGAGATTTGTCTGGTTTTCTGTTCATTAATAGAGGTCTAATTTGAACCAGATGAATATATAAACCAAGATTGATGCTTTGTTTGCTCAGATCATATTTTTGAATATTACATTTCAACAGTCTGCAGCTGTAGCTCTTTCTGACCACACAGACTTTCTGAGGGGGTCAAATAGATTTCTTCCTCATTCACCTTTGAACTTGAGTCCATTAGCACAGAGATTTGAAGCGAACTGCCGTTGCCTTCTGGAGTCATGCACGTGTGTGTCCTGTGCTAGAGCCTGCGGGCGACCCATGCATGATTTCAGAGGTCTACTGGACTGATGTCTAGGATTTAGGCAAAACTGTTAAAGTAAAGCAGTCTCCATGTGCATTGTCGTGTTTTATATAACTGTATAACTGTAATTATCCAGTGAATCCTTAAAGAACCGTTGAGAAAATAGTTCCTCACATTTTATTTTGGTGGTTAGTAGTTCTAGGGTAAAGGGATTCTACTTGGAACCATTTTTTGGAAAGGAAACTTTTTGTTATAGGGTTCATTATATAGGGTTCTCCAAAAGGTACAAGTTCGAGACCATTAGGGTGCTGGATGGACCTGTCTTTTCTAAGATTGCACCGGTGTATCATAACATTTCAGTGGCACTTTGATTTAATTACACTCTTAATTATAAAGAACATTCTTTACTTCGCAAAGGGATTCTACTTGGAACTGTCTCTGGTGGGGGATCACTCTGTTGTATGGTTCTACATAGGGCTGTTCAGAGTTCCCCACACAGGAATAAGACACATAGAACCCTTTTTGGAATCTGAGAACCCTTAAAGAAACTTTTGGGTGAATCTGCGGAACAAACTTTAAATTATTGCTTTTCAAATGATCTTTTTAAGAATATATAGAACTTGTCAGGAGTTTATAACATTTAGCTAAATAGCACTGGTACTTGGCACACAAAAATGGTTCTTTATGGTTTATTGGATAATTAAGGGTTCAACTTCCTAAAATCATTGTACTTGGAGCCCTTTCTGATAGGAAAGCATTCTGTTATAGAGTTCTACATAGAACCTTTATGGGTTCCCTAAGAGAGACAGAAGAAGAAGAAGAACCTCCATCATGTTTTTGTTGTTCAGGCTGATCTAGAATCAGAGTTCAGGATCTTACAGGAATGTGGTTGCTCAGAGCTTGTGGTCTAGACCTCAAGTGTGAAATCACAACCACATGGAGGAAAAATATCGGGCTTAACTTTTTCTTTTGCTTGGTCTTGAAACAAGAGAATTTCACGTAATCACCCCAGTAATTGTCAAAACACCTCAGGGTGGATTTCCATTCATAATTAAAGCTGTTTCTAACCATCTTTCTGTTTTGTAATTGGTGTCTGGAGGCCGGTGTGATGAGATGTTTACTGAAATGAAGTGTTGGGGAAATGCACAATAGGTGTGAGTTGTGTAAATATCTGCATGTGTCTGAGGTGAGAGATGAACACATGGGATGGAACTGAAGGAATAATGAAGCCTCTTGCTGTTTACTTCCTCTGCGTTATTTAGAGGACTCACTTCATTAATTTATAGTCTGTGGCTGTGATTTTGGAGTCACACACATTTCAGAACAAAACAAAATAAAAAAGAGTCATACCAAGCATGGTTGAATTCTCAAATCTGATTGGTCAGAGGGTATGCATTATTTTCATATAGCCCCCTGATGTTCGTCCCGTCAGTCAGTAAAATGAAGCCCACAATGACTGACATGAACAACATCTTTTATTTCATGAACTGAGGCTGAATGTGTGTTTACTTTGTTGTGGATTATTAATGCTAATGTTCATGGTTCATCTGAACTAATGCAGTAAGTAATGTTAGTTAAGGGAACCTTAAAGTGTTACTTTTAATTGAACCATATTTTGAATGGAAGCAAAATATTTTAGAATCATAATTCAAATCTCCAGCCCCAGTGATCTCCAAACCATATCACTTATAATCTCTTGTGGTAACCTTATTTATAACTTAGTTATACATCATTATACATTCGCTGTCCTTGACCTGGTTCTTTATATGTAGTGTGATTGCCGAAGGCTTCGGTTGGACTTCTGCTTGTGAACTGCATGTCATTGTCTTGTGTTCTCTCTCCATCAGACGTGAACGAGTGTGAGGAGACGAACGGAGGCTGCGAGGCTCTGTGCTGTAACACTATTGGCAGCTTCTACTGCAAGTGTCCTTCCGGACAGGAACTCAAGGAGGACGGCAAGACCTGCCAAGGTGAGCACTTAAGAGGAACTTATGTCTGAATAAAGTATGCAAGGGGTCATAACTTTTCTGATTACTTCATTTGTGTGATATCCAAAAAAAAAAAGTCACTCGATTCCAATCACGAGAGACATAGTGACACAGAGACTTTTTCTGTCTGTATCTGGAAGTGATTGTAGACATCGGAGCCATGAGGTCAGTGTCTTGCATTACATGATAATACATGATGTGGCAATATGCCATGGACCTTATCATGAGCTGTGATGAGCCTCTTCATGAGCCTCTGTACTACATTACACTACATCTCTGCTGCGGCTTATTGACTTTTAAAGAGGTTGTGACTCCATCACTCAGGTGTCCTCCTTTTATCATGATCAATACAATACTCATTATGTTGTTCAAATTCCCTCTATCATGGAAAGGATCTCGCCATCTAATGGACAGTAAATCAATTGTAGCAGGTACATATAAAAGAGCATAGAGTATCAGGTACATCAATACCTGCCACTTGTAGCTTTCATTACGTTTTTAATTTTTCCACATCAGTAGCTGCATGATAAATCTCAAAAGTGTACAATTTTAAATTTTCAAGTACTGTCATGATCCACAAACTGTTCTAAACTTGTAAACTAGAAGTAAATCACCAAGGCCAAATCCCCCAGCTTTCACACGTGTGTTTACGAAGTGTTGAAAGCTGAAAGGATAAATATTGTAGATTTGGTGAAAATGCATGTGAAGTAGAAAGTAGAAATCAGTGAATTGAAAGAGAAAAATGTCTTTTTATTTGATCAATTCAGAGATGATGTGGTTTTAAATGTAATTTGCTCATAAAGCTGAGTTGATAATCTTAATCTTTTTATTGCCAGTCACATAATTTAGTGTCAAATAATCATGAGTCAGAATTGTAATTTCAATCCTGAGCCAAAAAATCTTGATTCATATTTTATCAAAAATCGTATAGCAGTAAGAATATAAACACTAAAAATAGACATTAATGTTGACAGATAACTGCTGTATTTGCTATTTACTACAACTGCGTCTTTATTATAAATGAATGTTTAATACGTGCCGCTCTGCACTGAAGTGTTATGTATGTTTATTCTGTGTTCCTAAAGCTTTTCTATAAATTATGTATACATGATGGATCAGAAGTGGTGTGTATACGGTTCTCAGTCAGATCTGTTTACCGGCTGAGAGTGCTTATATGATGAGCTCGAGAGAAAACACTGAGTCAGCACCACGAGTGCCAGCAGTGCAGCACGAGCCTCAAGCCAGAATCTTCACTGGCTCCTTTTCTCCCTTCTTTATGAAACTCCCATGAAACTTCCAGATCTTTACATCATTAAAAAGTGTTTTTTTTCTTTTCACACACAGTGCAGTACGTCTCACACACTCCAGCTCTTTGACAGTCTAATTAAAGTTACTTCACAGACCTTGCCAAATGATCTCACATTGGAAGTTGATCTTGAATTTGGCGCCTGCTTGACCCTCCAAAAGCTTCATATCGTCTTCTTTTCCATTCTTATCATCTTCTTCGTCTCCAATCTCGACCCAAAACACCTCCCAGAATACCGTGGGTTTGTGGAATGTGTATGCTAATCAGCCCCAGACCTGACTTACAGGAGGAGAAGAGTCCGTATCTTTATGTGAGCATGTCGCACTTCAATACCAGCCAAAAGAACGTACCAGCAGATCTGGACTGAACCAGCAGCTGGACTTTGTCTGCATACACACACACAGAGCAGTGTACAGTGTGGACGGGCTGAAGGTCATATCAGAGCACACTTTTGGCGCAAGGTTCAAGGAAGTCTTTATTTCCTTCACCAGCATCAATTTTACACTTACAGACCTGAATTAACAATTAGTGTTGCATTAAGATGTACTGTGATTGCAATTTTTAAATAATTAATCAATTAGTTACTATTTTTAAAATAAATTTAATATTTAACTTATTACATTAACTCCGTTATGAATTATTTCTTGAAATGTTTTAAAAAGCTATTTGTCCATCTAGACTTACATAAGAAGAGTATTGATTAAGTCAACACTGTTTATTGATTTTATTTATTGATTTGATTCGATCTGTACTGTATTATAAAGTAAATTTTATTTTGTTTCAATAATAATTTTAATAATCATAACCATATTTGTGCAGCAAATTATGTAATTTAATTATGTAAATTAATTTTGCATATAAATGAATTTCAGAAAGTACAAAATTAATGAAGACGTATAACAAACAAAATACTTGAAGAATTAAAGTTTAAGGAAATATAAAGGTATAGAAACAGTAATATAACAGAAGTAGTAGTTATTAAAAATACACATAATTTAATAATAAGGTAAAAAGAAGAGTTTCAAGCTGTGTGTTGAAACTGGTATTAGAGAGATCCTAATGAATATTAAAAAGTTATATTGAAAGGTTTTGCGTTTTAGAGTGTCTTCTTGTGTTCTGCCTTTGATATAGAAGTTCAGTAAAGCCACATTTTAATCAAAGAAAAAAAAAAATGATAAAGAGGAATGTGCAGGAATCCAGGGTCAGGCTGATGTTAAACACTTTCTGTCTCCTCACATGTGGAGACTGGCAGTGTTTATCTGTACAGTGCGTTTGTCTGGAGACTGAATAACGCTCAGCTGTGCTTCTCATCACACAAATTACTGCCATCGCATAGAAATTCACTCACTGATCTCACTGAAGAAATGTGGGAAATCCATTACGCTAAATCATATCTTGGTCATTCCTCATCTTTCTGGCTTTTTAAGTATGATGTAATCAGACGGTCTGTCAGCTGCTTATTACTGAAATCAGGCTCCAGAAGGCTGAGTACACAACCAAAATGACCAAACCCTGTTTTTATTTCATCACTTTGCAAATATGAATTTTTTTTACCTTCTTGATATACTTTATTTAAGTATATATTATTGAAAACTCTGAAATTATTTTCTACATTTTTGAGCAGTGCTGGTATTTATTTCATTTACCTGATGTTAACTACGTTACTATAATGCATCTCTGTTTTTTTTTTTTTTTTTGTCAGTAAGTACATATTTATGTATTTATTTCATTTATAGTAGTGAAACACAATGTGAAGTTTGAGAAATATAATTTGACAGAGCTTTTTGGTAATGAGGAAATGAGAACAGCCCTTAATCGTGGACTCGGACTTTTGGACCCTGTTGTACACTCTTTAAAAGTTTAAAACTTTAGGCTTCTAGCTTTACAGTACTGTATTATTCCAGTACAGTAGATTAAGGTCTTTTAAACTGTAAATATTTTCCCAGAATTCCACACAGGCTGCTGTATTGAACGCTAAAGCACATTTACGGTATTATACTGGTTTAAACACAGTATTATATTGAAGAAATTCTTTACACTGCATGCTTTATATTTCTCCAAAGAAATGACAATAAAGTACAGCATTCAATTAATGCACATAGATTACAGTGGAATTAATTAATGTTTTTGTGCCATAAAATCAGACTTCGAAGCGTAAAAATTATGATATATATCATATAAGACAAAAAACATTTGAAGTTACAAATGTGCAACCAATGTAAAACCAGTGGTATGAATGCACTTCAGAAATTTCTCTTTCTATTAATGTACTGTATTTAATTTACAGAACAAAACTGGGAGTATAATAATTTTCTGTAAGAGGTACAAACTTCAGTCTCAGTCATCGTCTGTTGAGTGACAGAAATACAACATAAACAGTAATCTTAGGGCCTAATATAAGCACATCATTTTATTTTAAAAGTGGCCATTTAATTGTATTTTGTGTTGTGCAACATGTAGAGCATCAAAACCTTTTTAAACCAAGACACATCTGTGAGCGGAGCAAATACGGTGATTTCATGGATGAAAGAGATTTTTTTGGGTAAATTTATGTTTAACAGAAAGCTGAAATTCTTCCTGTGTTGAATTGGCCCACAATAAAAGGAGTGTGAAGTTCATGGAAAAGGAGGGGACTGAGAGAGAAAGAGTGAGAGAGAGAGAGCTGAAGTGAATACTGCTATATATGAGTGAGGGAAGAATGAAAAGAAAGAAACACTCCTGACTCCTGGTTTCTTCTCTGACCACCGAGCCTCACTCTGACCTCTGTCTCCCTGCACGTATCAGTATCGGTGTTCATCACTGGGACTGAAGTGTTCCTCATCATGCCATCGCCAACGTGGCTGGTGCTTTCTTTTGTCTTCACTGGGCTTCATCTCAACTCTGTTTATTCGACATATTATTCTGCATACTGGCATCATTTTAGGGGCTGTTACAGGCCGTCGTGCTTCACTGCATATAACAGGTTCAGCATGGGATACCTGAGACCAGGTGAGTGCTCAGTCATCTTTCTTTTCCCTCTACATGCGTCACTGGCAAACAGATGACTTTCCGAGTAGATGCTATATTATGCAAGGAATAAAAATCTCTGCGTCGTGATGTTATTGTGAAATAATGAGTGACTGGGAGGTGTGATGATGCAGAGTGACTGTAAAGACTTTATTAATCACAGTGTTACAGCAGCAGACAAGAGACTATATAGAAGCCGAAGAATACGCAAGAGTATGCAAATGTCCAAAAACTGTAAAGAATATATACAGAGAAAATTAGATTATGTGCAAAATGGGCCAGAGTATAACCAGATACACCACACTGAAGTTGATTATTTTGTTATAACACACCCTGAAGTGTTTTATTCCTCTTATACCACAGCAATTTACCCCAGATTACATTATAAATTAAAGAATGAAATGTTTTATGTATAAAGTTATACAATGTTCGCTAAAGTTCCTGTTCTTACTTACGTTACAGCAGCTATAAACAGTCGTTCCCTCACCAGCCTCTCTTTTTTCTTTCTCTTGAAGTTAATAAGAAAAAAAAAAGCAGCTTTACCTCTGACTGTTACAAAGCGCTGACACTGGAGACTCCTTCCATAAATGTTCAATAAATGTCTCCTTACAGAAAACTTCACCACATCGACGATTACACATGTTTTTAATCCTTTTATGTGGAGAGTCCGCCACACAAGTCCCTGTGAATGTTACTATAGAAATGATAACTCATGAAAACGAGTGCATTAATATAAACCTGTGATTTACTTTCAGAACAGACAGCATTTAAAATGTTGTGTAGGTGGCTTTGTCGAATTAATGATCTACTGGTCTCCTCCATCATAATACAGGAGCTGGGTTTAGTATAACCCCTGCTGTATCACCCAGACATGCCGGCCACTCCATGCTTCTTCATACTTCTTAGGAAAGATGGAGGCTTTATCTCAATGTTGAGGTTATCAAGTGCATACTTGGCCAGCCCTGCATCCAACACCTCCAAGTTTACTTCATCACAACCAGTTTGTAAAGAAACAGAAGTCAGAAAAAAAATAAAAGTTGAGAAAACTCCTTCCTTTCCCCATCACATGGTCATTATTTTGGAAATTTTTGGTCGGATCACTAGTTCCGAATTAGCAGAGATTAGCTGTTTAAAGAGTGTTACATATTCCCTGTGTGTTGTGCTGTTCACTCTGTACAAAACAAAGCCAGCAGGTTTAACTCCTTGTGTCAAAGCATTCCACATTTTTAGTACATTTTGCCAGTTAAACCTCCAAACCAAACAAATCTGCACCGTATGAATGGAACAGGAGAACTTGGTTTGGCAGCGTTCCTGGAAGGACCTGCAGTCTCTATAAGCACAGATACGTCTATGGCACTAGCTCCATATGCAATCTGTTAGTGATGGAAGTAAGTGCTGAAGGCTATGAACATATTTTTAAAACGATGCTCCAGAAACATCATAGCTACGAAGCAAACCTAGAAGTTACTTATTGGAGGCTAGCATCTATAACCACTGGAACGGTTGTTTTAGAATTTTGGTGGCAGTTTGATTTAATTACATTATTAGAAAAAATTTTATTTAGGTGGTGTTTAAATTTTAGACCTGCCTTAATAATTGGTACACTCTTAGAAAAACGCTTTCTTTAATGGCTCATTGGATAATTAAGGTTTTTTGGCCTCCTTAAAAGCATTCTACTTGGAACCTTTAATAACAATTAAAGTCTCTTTTGCAGGCTTCTACATAGAACCTTTCAGGGTTCCCCAGAGGGTCAACCGAAGAGGCTTTAAGACTGTATTGCATGCATAAAAAATACTGATGTACATTACTGTATTTACTCATTCTACCTGCAGTCTTTGTGAAAGCTGGTGTACTTCATAATAGTACATTGACAGTATGTTTTGGAGGACCCATGCGTTACTTTTAGCTGCCCCGGTGTTTAAATACCTAATTAAATCCCACAAAGGTAATTTGTCAGGTGGTTCCAATTCATATTGAGATTTATTTTCCAATCCAAAACCAACAGCAGGAGTTCAGTAGAAGTTCTTACGTGTGATCCTGAATTCATTTCCATGAATTTATTAATGGAATTCATTTGAACAATTACAGAAAATATTGACACACACGTAAAGAACATTCCCTGAACTTAACTAGCACAGCGTCCTTATTGAGTTTTATGGACACAGTTTTATTTTGCTATCGATCGATTAGGATGAAGATACCTCCGAGCCCTTCTGTAAGGTAATCTGAGTCCCACATGGTGCTCATTTCCAAAGAACGGCTCTAAAACAGTCACCAAGGAAAGCTGGATGACGCTGCAGCTCCTGCAGAGGTTCTGTGTTGATGCACAGCTACAGACCTGGTTATTGCTGTGTTATATAGCATCACTACTCTAACATATAACACTAGCCTCTTTCATTCCTTTTGGAGGGAACGGTGCTTACATTGGCACAAGAAGTCGCAGGTTTTGTTTGAAGAGAAAGCAGTGAGAACACGACGTTTATACTAAAGTAACAAGGCGGGGAGAAATGTGAGCGAGTGTTGATCTTGCGTAGAGAGAAAGAATTTTAGGAATACATCCATCCCAGTGTAACAGAGCACGCTCAGGAGCTGAATGAATGATGAACATCAAACTATAGACCCCTGTTTGTTTGTGAGTTTAGATCTGGAGCTGAAAAGCTCAACATCAGCTTGGAAGTGGGATGGATTGTTGATGAAAAGATGCAGAAGAGACAGAACATCTTGATTCTGTGTCGCATTGACTGACAGGCGAGAGAGTAGCGTCAATAACGCTCTCTCTGACTCCTGTGGCATCATCGAATGTGCATGACCATCATCATGTGCGTGACCTTGAGCTACATACTCACTTTATTAAAAACTGACAAATATTACATCATGATAAAGTTAGCGTTCTTATTACATTCTTGTGTTTGTGTGTTTTGGTCTGTAGTGGATAAGGAATGGATGCTGATGGTGGATCACAAATAAATACAGATGTTTTGTCTATATAGTGGATTATGTTTTGTCTATATAGTTCTCTTTATCTGTATCAGTGAAAGAAATGCATTTTTTTTACCTTCAAATCAGAAAAATTGACGTTTCCAGTAAATGCTTTGCTGCTTCGATGTAATTATTCTGGCTTCTGGCTATTTTTCACTGCGAGAAGAGGTTGCGTTATAGTACATCTTTATACGTCACACTGACGGACAGAGTTGGAAAAATTTCCTATTTTTATCAGCCATTTTTTTAAAAATTTGCAGATTGAACAATCGTATAGATTGAAACTATTGAATTGCGCAGTTCCTCCACTGGTGCCAAAAGGAATTTCTGCCGGTAAACTGCTTGTGGAATCCGGAAGACCAGGACTTAAAGATTCTTGCCTAGAATTTTCCATCAATGTTTTAAAAATTTGGTAAATGACGGGAAATTCTCAGTTAACGCAACCCCTGACTGCAAGCAGTTTTAATGTCCGTTGTCTTGCTGAGATGGAGGTCCTATACTATGTGTGTAATGTGTTAGGAGGTGGTTGGGTTGGCAAACCATGACTTGGCCGAGAAATGGTTCAAGCGATCCGATTTTAATCTGTCCAAATCTTTTTGTGTAGAAAATGCTTGTCTGGATGTCATTTTGAACAGCATGGGAATCGCCACGTAAACCCTGTTTATACACTACTGTTAGCGTTAAGACGCCATGGGAGAGTAGTGTGGCTGATCTAACAAAGACTTAAACAATGACGCAGATCTGATCTCAGTTCAGCTCGAGCAGGATGTTAGTGTGTTTGTAAATGATGTGTGGTCGGATAAGCTCTGATCTCAGCAGCAGTCTGCTTTCAAAGTCATAAAACTAAGAGCAACTTCTTTCACTTCTGTGTGGCATGAAGTCATGGGTCAGAAGAAAGCTTACAGACTGAGGTTGTAATGCCGTCGCACTATTTCTTTCTCATATAGCCCGCAAACTGAGAAACCGCGTTTCTTTATTTTTGTGCTCTCTCTGGTTGGTTGTGTGGAATTTTATGATGTCACTATTCCTCCTCGTTCAGATTTGAATGATTTGAATTCGATTGGAAGGTTTTAAAATTGTCAAAATCATTCAAAGATGTGGTGAGGGCTGCTCAGGTCTCACGGCAAATGTGATCATCTTTTATCTGTGTGGATGAAACTGACTGTGCAGCTGCAAAGCTGGTCAAATTGCATTTACTGTACTTGGAGAAATGAATAGAACTTGGAGCATCTGCTTTTTTCAGGTTTTTTAACTCGTGCATGTGTGACATTTTTTTTCCTGCAGATATTGATGAGTGCCTTGTCCATAACGGAGGATGTCAGCACAAGTGTGTGAACACCCGAGGCTCCTTCCACTGCCAGTGTGACCCTGGGTTTCGCCTGCACGTAGACAGACGCACCTGCATAGGTAAGGAAGGTTTCTCTTTTCTGTCCAGTTGCACGATGTGATTGATGAACCTCTAGAGATCATGAAGTAGCTCACTTTCACACATTCTTTAAAAATTCGTAAAAAAAATCCTGAATAGGTGTTTGTGTTCTTGTGGTTGCTTTCACGGATGAAAATTTGTTCTTTAATAATCTGTTGTTGTAATATATGAGTTAATAAGTCTTTTGTGTGTGTGTGTGTGTGTGTGTGCGTGTGCGTGTGTGTAGCCGCCAACTTGTGTGGCATCAGTAATGGAGGGTGTGAACACTTTTGCATCCAGCAGTCAGCGGTTCAGTTCCAGTGCCGCTGTCGACCCAACTACAGACTGGCGGAGGATGGCAAACACTGCACCTGTGAGTGTGTGTGTGTGTGTCCACTTCAACTGACATTACATTGAGAAATTTTCCCATGATGCCATCTCCAGCATTTATCCATTCCTTTCTGCACAATCAGGTTTTCACTTTGCAATAGTTTGTAATATTAATAGACGATAAACATGAAACACGCCGATCTGAGAAAAAAAATCTGCACTAGAAATGATAAGAGAGTCCAAAATTAGCTCTGTTTCATCCCTGGTGCTGAC
Source organism: Pangasianodon gigas (assembly GCA_022758105.1). Classification (NCBI taxonomy): domain Eukaryota; kingdom Metazoa; phylum Chordata; class Actinopteri; order Siluriformes; family Pangasiidae; genus Pangasianodon; species Pangasianodon gigas. The sequence goes on along the minus strand of CM040473.1, from coordinate 20,397,866 downwards.
TTTAACATGATCATGAAAATAGAAGAAATGCAGAACTGGATTATTATTAACTAGGCAATCAGTGTTCAGTGTTTTAATGATGTATTATAGAGTATGTGTTCTTGCTGCAGTGGAGAACCCGTGTTCGCTGTGGAACGGTGGCTGTTCACAGGAGTGCCGCAGCGATGGAGGCAGCACCTACTGCGACTGTCGTCCCGGCTTCAACCTGACGGAGGATGGCAAGACCTGCGAAGGTAAATCAAGCAGCTCATCACTTTTCACAATTATTTCTGCTTGTTTCTTTACCTGGATGGCTTTAATGTTTTCTTGGATAAATCTTGCATCCATTTTTGTTGGCCAGCTGAACTGTCCTGAAGAACAGCTGTGTGTGTGTGTGTGTGTGTGTGTGCAAATCTCAGACATCGAACTTAGAGAAGTGAATAGAACTTGGAGCATCTGTTTTTTTTTTCTGTTTTTTTTTTTGACTCGTGTGCATTTTTTTTCCTGCAGATATTGATGAGTGCCTTGTCCATAACGGAGGATGTCAGCACAAGTGTGTGAACACCCGAGGCTCCTTCCACTGCCAGTGTGACCCTGGGTTTCGTCTGCATGTAGACAAACGCACCTGCATAGGTAAGGAAGGTTTCTCTTTATTGCCCAGTTGCACGATGTGATTGATGAACCTCTAGAGATCATGAAGTAGCTCTCTTTCACACATTCTTTAAAAATTCTCAAAAATCCTGAATAGGTGTTTGTGTTTCTGTAGTTGCTTTCACAGGTGAAAATTTGTTCTTTAATAATTTGTTGTTGTAATATATGAGTTAATAAGTCTTTTGTGTGTGTGTGTGTGTGTGTGTGTGTGCGCGTGTGTGTGCGTCTCAGACATCGATGAGTGCCAGACGGGTCAGGCGCAGTGTGTACACGGCTGCCGTAACACCAGAGGCTCCTTCGTTTGCGTGTGTAACGCTGGATACGAGGTGGGAGCGGATGGCACGCAATGCTATCGTGAGTTTTACATCCTTGACGGCACACACACCAAAACCACTGATAAATCATGTATCAGAGATGTTTCTTTAAAATTACTTACACGCTAAACTAACTCTAAACTTTTTTGTCTAACTGAGCCGTCTCTAAAATGGTGTACTTTTTTTCACAATCTGTTTTTACATTATCTGTCTGATTATAGCTGTTTATAGCTGCTATAATGTAAGTGAGAACAGGAACTAACTTGTTCCTCTGGCGATCCACCACATAAAATGTAACTATAAATGGATAAAAAGTATAAATGGAATGATATAAGGAACTTTCGGGAATGCTGTAGCAACATGACACCCTGCTGTTGTCGATTATTTTGCTGTAACAGAAGATCCCATGGTTTTTTCTTACATTCTGAAAAACATTATTAAAATTTTATGGTAAGATTATGAAGCATTATGAATGGTGTGTGTGTGTGTGTGTGTGTGTTAGGGATTGAGATGGAGATTGTGAACAGCTGTGAGACTAATAATGGCGGCTGTTCTCATCACTGTGAGCACAACTCTAACGGCCCGGTGTGCAGCTGTAACCAAGGCTACCGGCTCCATGACGACCTCAAGACGTGTATCGGTAAAAATAAAAGCACTGCTGACCCTTAACATGCTGAATCCTTTAGCTTTGGTTATTGTGTTATCGTGGCGTTGCTATGTAAATGTTTGACCTCATTGTTTTGTAGACGTAGATGAGTGTGTGGACGGCAGCTCGTGTTGTGAGCAGGACTGTATGAATTACCCAGGAGGCTACGAGTGCTACTGTGCCGCAGGCTACAGGCTCAACTCGGACGGCTGCAGCTGCGACGGTGTGTGTTGCCTCGAAGTCAAAGTGCGCTCCTGACTGAGACAGAACGGAGCACTGCTTTTATTTTGTTTTATACTGTGTTATGTCTTGTTGCTTACTGCTTTAATTCCCCAGTTTTCCTCAGTCTCATGATTCCTTGCAGAGAATGTGCAAAATCTGGTTTGCTATAAACAGCAAAATAACATTTAAAATGACAAAACTTTTGAAAAATAAGGTGCAGTTGTGCCACCAAACTCTAGTACTATTAAAGCTCAAGAGTAGTTTGAGTTATATTAGCTGTGGAGGGAGTAAAAAAAAAAAAAAAGAAAAGCTCCAAGACACAGCAGTATTTTTAGAGCAGTAAAGCTGGCAGACAATTCAGTTTATTTGAAATCATTAGACAATTTATTATTGTTTTTAAGACTTACATTAGTCTTGTCCTGAAATACAAGTGACCCTGACTCCTTCTGTTCTCCGGATCTGCCTGATCCATCCTGATGCCCTACTTCTGTGTGGGATTCTCGTCACTTGAGAAAATCACTCACTGCTGAGGATGGCCATGAGATCACCATGAGATTACTGTGGATGGTACCACATAGAAACTATAAAGATGGCTGTGGATGTTCTTCCTTGGATAGCCTTAGGACTGCAATTGCTAAGAACAGTTTGCACTCAAGTCTCCATCACTGACCAGTTAATAACTTCACTTCGATACAATAGACCTGAAGTTAAAACTATAATGAATTCAGAAATGACTCTGATGCTCAAGCTTGTAAGTTACTATTTACACAATTGCACTTTTTGACTACACAGTTATAGAAGAGAAATTATTTATAATTGCACTATCCAGTGTCCCCCAGATGAAGATGCGTTCTCTTCTGAGTCTGGTTCCTCTCAAGGTTTCTTCCTCACGTCGTCTCTGGGAGTTTTTCCTCACCACTGTCGCCTCTGGCTTGCTCATTAGGAATAAAGTTATACATTTCAAATTTATGTATTTATGTAAAGCTGCTTTGTGACCATGTCCATTGTTTAAAGCGTTATACAAATAAAACTGAGTTGAATTAATTATATTTGAATATATAATTGTGACTCAAATGAAAACCTTAATTTGGGGGCGAAGGCTTTCTGTTTCCGAGCATCTGTTCGAGATTCTCGTTAGCACGATATCTCAAGAACGAGTGGTTGAATGTTTGTAGACTTTATGTGGAACGAGCAGATAAACTGATTAGATTTTGTAGTAGATTGAAATAAGGTCAAGGTCACAGTAATGTCAAATGTCTGAATTAGTTTTTCTTCAATGTCTTACTTCGTGTTTGTCATAGAGAGCTGTTACTTACATGTTCATGTTCAGGAAATCAGGGTCTGGCTATCTAAGATGTTTGCTGTCCTTCTGTCAGTCTGTCGATAGGAAATCCTTGTTCATGGCTAAATGTACGATTGGTATTGACTTATTCCTGCAACCACCAGATGAACTGATTACATTTAGGCATTGATCCAAATATGGTCAAGGTTTATTTTAAGGGTATTTGAGGCATATGAATTAGTAACAAGAAGGACTAGACTTGGTGGTGGTGGAGGCATCCCCATTGATGCTGTTGTCATCGAGTTCTACATAATCTTCTTTTCATTCAGTGGAAGTGTTCCAGCACTTAACGAGTGTCCAGATTCCTCCAAAAAATGTGATTCAATTCTAAATTATCGTCGCACTTATAAGGTGTTTTTTTTTTTTATTAAGAACTTCATAAAATTATCTTTGTAACAGAATCATATAACAGAGCTGTATAATGACAGCCTTTCGGATGAAACCGTGTGTGTGTACAGATATAGACGAGTGTCTGGCTGAGAACGGTGGCTGTGAACACAAGTGTCGGAACAGCGCCGGCTCGTTCACGTGTTCCTGCAGACCAGGATATGGCCTGAGCACGGACCGCCGCTCCTGTACCAGTGAGTGATCTGTACTGGTGTTTTCTGCTGGTTCTGATTATGATCTCCTTCACACAACAGGTTTTATGTCTATAATCCTGTAACGTGGTAACTTGTCTCTGTGTTTGTGTGTGTGTGTGTGTGTGTGTGTGTGTGTGCTCGTGTGTGTGTTGTCAGGGCTGGACGGAACAGTTGTGCACACTGGACAGGTGAAGGAGCCCTCCCTGGTGAATCTGCCAGGACTGAAGGATTACCAGCTGCTGGAGCACTATGACGACTACGAGGAGGACGAAGGAGAGCTGCGCGCTGAGAGCACACTGGCCGAGAAATTCGGTTAGACACGGGTCTTCTCCAGATCACCTATGAGGATATGTGGAGTTACACATGCTAGCTTTGTGTGTAAAAATAACATGTAAAAATAAGTAACTTTTGTTTGGTAGTGGGATTATGTGATATATGATATACGGATGTCTGCATACGTACAAAACAGGTTCAGTCTAGAACCTCTGAAGAGTTCTCTGGCTTGTTGTTCTGGGGAAACCCTTAAAGGTATTATATTTAACTCAGCCAGGGTTCAAATACAGCTCAGGTATGAAGCTAAAAACTCTTGAGAAACTTGTTTAGGTGCCATTTTTCCCCCTTATATTATTGTCCCTGTGCTGTTGTGGCATGTTAGTTCTTAATCCACAGTGGAATTAAAAAACAAGCAAAAAACAACAAAACTCTTTGGTATAAAATTTCTCTTGCATTACTGTAAAGCCCACAGAATAATTTCCTGACATCAATAGAAGGTTTATACATCTTGTCTTATTTCCTACAAGCAGCTTTACATGATTAATTAAACATAAACAGGCTACTTAACCCAAATACTAGCTAAAAACAGACTGAATTATTTTATCTGGAGCAGATTTGAGCAACTCAGGATGACACTCTCTCTCTCTCTCTCTCTCTCTCTCTCTCTGTCCTCAGTGTGTCTGAATGACACTTTTGGCTTCGACTGCAGTTTGTCCTGTGAGGACTGTATAAATGGAGGAGTGTGTAACACACACCGAACTGGCTGTGACTGTCCAGATGGTTGGACAGGAATTATCTGCAACCAGAGTGAGTTTCTCAGAAATTGATCAGCTCGAATCCACATCCATGTTCCTATTAACAAATTGTGTCTTATTTCTGTTTTGCCTTTAATGTGTGTAATTGTGTGTATCTAGATATCTGACTCTGTGTGTGCATGTGTGTGTGTGTGTGTGTGTGTGATACAGCTTGTCCTGACGGCTGGTTCGGCAGAAACTGCTCATTCCCGTGTAAGTGTGAGAACGGAGGTGTGTGTGATCCGGTGACTGGAAGCTGTCGCTGTCCGCCGGGCGTCAGTGGAGAACACTGCCAGGACGGTCAGTTAAAAAAAAAAAAGCGCTTGGAAATGTTTATAAAAGACTAAAGAAGACGACATGACACCTAAAATACGAAGCAATAAGCTATTTAATGTGTACTAGTTAGTCAGAATAGAATTTATTACATTACTAATTATTATACGTCACATTGTGTTAGTGAGTATAGAATAATTTTAAAATGATATGAAATAGAAGAGAGTAGAATAATAGAGAAGAATAGTATAGAATTGCATAGAATGATATAGAACCGAATAATATAGATTAAAATATAATAATCCGATGATTTGGATCGATTTTAAAGACTTGAATTGATTCGATGCAACAATCCTTAACGATTATAATTGATTTTAAATGAATTGTTATTGAAAAAGTACAAACAACTGGTGTGTAAAAAATAATTCCTATTTTTAAAGTAATAAATAATTTAATCGGGTGAGTTTCCTGTAAGTCTGATACTTTTAAAATAGTCCTTCTCTACGTCATCATGATTCGCAATTTAGCGGCAGGTCTACTCTAGATACTGGACAAAATTGTTCACTTATCCTTATCCTTCAGAGGCTACTAAACTGCATCGTATTGTATTGTGGCGGATTCAGTAGTGCTGTCAAATATCAAATTGTTGCTTTAAGAATTGAAATCTTATCACATCGTGTGGAAGCTCGAGGTTTACTTGATTATTTAACTTAGCTATTTAAGCTTGATTATTTAACATTATTTATTTAATGCCTATGTTGTGTCCATTATTTAGTAATCAATGTGCATACTCATGTCTTTCGATTTTACAGCAGGACAACTGTAAAATTTTTAATGATTCTTCATATTCATGCTGGACAATTTTTTTTAAAGTATTGTTGCACTTTTATAAAAATAAAAAGTGTAACGTTAATTTGAACGTTCATTCGAAAGTAGTGTAAAGCATTTTAAAATGAATATTTGTGCTTTTTTTTTTTCACAGGATGCCCTAAAGGTCTGTATGGAAAGCAGTGCAATAAGAAATGTAACTGTGCCCATAACGGACGGTGCCATCGCACATACGGAGCGTGTCTGTGTGACCCGGGACTGTACGGCCGCTTCTGCCACCTGCGTGAGTACCTGAGCAGCATCATCACTCATCCGAACATCCGGAATTAGCCTGGGTTTGACTCAGGATTGAGTTATTTGTAATTAATTTGGCTTTATTTTAAAAAGTGGATAGGATTCTTCCCCAAGTCTTGGTTCACAATTTTGGGATTGTGCCTCATTCCGTAGCATGTCCTAAATGGGTGTTTGGACCGGGCTGCTCTGAGGAGTGTAAGTGTGTCCAGGAAAACACTCTGGAGTGCCATCGGCGATACGGCACCTGCGCCTGCAAGCCTGGTTATCAGGGTGACAAATGTGAAAAAGGTCAGAATCATGCAGAGAGCTACAGGAGATTTTAAATGAATGATGTAGTCACTTTAATGTGTGTGTTTACTGTGATATTGTTGGTTTATAATCCTATAATGTAATGTGTGTTTGTGTGTGTGTATGTGTGTGTGTAGAGTGTGACGCAGGCTTCTATGGTCAAGGCTGTGTGCAGAAGTGTTCCTGCCCGTCTGGGGCGGCGTGTGACCCTGTGACTGGAGTTTGTCAGCGTCAGTGTCCAGCTGGTAAAAAAGGAGAAAACTGTGATGAAGGTGAGTTCAGCTGAAAATTAAAATCACACACTACTGTAATGAATAATACAAAAAAAATTGGGATTAGAATTTTTGTAAAATTGTATAGGATTATGTGGTTTGGGACGGAGCCAGTCTAGCACTGTATGTTGTGCTCTTATAGATTGTGCAGATGGGAACTTTGGGATTGGCTGCTCTGAGTCATGTGACTGTTCAGGAGCCCCATGTGACAAGGTGACCGGCCAGTGCCGATGTCCTGCGGGGACGATGGGCAGCCACTGTGAGGAAGGTGAGCCGGGAATAAGATATATATAAATATATATAACATCCAACACTTTATTTTTAAAAGGCACTGAATTTATTTCATTATTTATCAAAATACAAATGCGACATTTTATCAGTGAATATATGAAACTCAAAAGTACACTATCATAAACAAACAGTTAACAGTTAAGAGTCCTTAATGCATTTCATGCTGACTTTAATAACTTTAGGCCTTAATAACAACTTTTTTTCCTCAATTCATATTTGTTAAACTTTTTTAAAATGTGTTTTTTTAAATCATTAAATCCATTTGGAGGAAATTGATTACACACACTGGTCAAGAAAATATTTAGTTTGAAAATCTGATTGGAAAATATTTTATTACCTCATTTACTATAACATCCAATCAGGTTCCAGTATGCAAATACAGGCCATGCTTCTCAGGCTTACCAGGAAAAGTGGGTGGGACATATGTAAAGTCTAATTTGCATATTACTACAATCTGAATGACTTAGAATTTCAGGATAGAAAATGATTCACTTTTAATTTTTATGATTTTATTATCCAATACAATTTTGGCTGACGTTAAAAATGACTTAAAACCTGTAACCTGTTTGTGGTCTGTGTTTGATTTAGCATAAAGTGCATTAATACTCAGCGCAATGTGTGTTAATATACACAACTCATCTCTCTCTCTCTCTCTCTCTCTCTCTCTCTCAGAGTGTGCTGCAGGTCACTGGGGTTTGGACTGTAAGGAGACATGTCCAGTGTGTGAAAACGGAGGGGTGTGTGACAAACACAACGGCTCATGCCTTTGTCCACCCGGATACATGGGCAGACTCTGTCAAAACTGTGAGCACAGAAGTGTAGTTCAAGTTTCAGCTTCATCCAAGATATAACTGGATATCTTGTGATGCTTGATTTTTTAATAATTTGCCTGTAACTCTTAGCTAAAAACATCCTGGCATGGTGCATTTCCTCTAAATGATACTGTCTCTTAAATGACAAATATGTTTAACATTTTTAATCACACTGATAATAACACTGAATGTTGTCCTCCATTTTTATTTGCTCCTTAGCCATAGCTAGTTTCATCTAGAATGATCAGTACCAGAGACAGTAACAGATGTTTGTTGTGCTGCAGAATTTACAGCATTGCCAGGTAGAAACCTAGCTAGCTCGTGTAACGGACAGTTGCTAATCTTTAATTTAGTTAAACAACAGTTGTTTTCTGTCTTAGCTGTTATTCGGGAACGATGGTCCAGACATCATCTAAAATAACTAGCTCATGTTACCAGCAAATTTGGCTAAAACAGCCATTAACACACAGATTAAATGTACATTTAATGTAATGCACTGTTTCCTGCTCAACATCTCGTATTCTGTCCAAAGTGATACTTGCTTCTTTAAAGGTGCAATAGTCAATATTTTTAATTTCTTACTAATAAAAATAATGTGGAAAATAATGTAGAAATGATAAAAATAATAATTTAAGACATTGTCTCAGAAAAAGTGTATCATGTAGCTGAAGGAAAAAAAAAACAGTTTGGAAACCTGCCTTCTGGTCCAGAGTGCTTGTTGGTATTTGGATTAGCCTTTTGTCAGTCATTTTATAGCCACGCCCCCAACGCCTCTTCACATCCTCATACATCATCATGAGGAGAAGTTGCATGCAGATGAATGTCCAAGTGTGCTTGAAAGTGATGTCGTGGCAGTTCTTGCTAATGCTAACTCCAGTTGAACCACCATAAGTTTTGGGGGCGGAGCTTTGTGTACATGGGTGGAAATGTGGGGCGGGCTTAATGAGTACAAAAATAATTCAAATCTTATTCAACTCCACCCATTTAACCACAAAGCTTACCTAAGGCACATTAAAAATCAAAGCTTCAACCCAAAGCCAAAGATTTTTCTTTTTTTTTTTTTTTAATTTAAAAGTTTATGGGTAAGGACCATGCAGCAATTGACATTTACATCTTCTTCTTTATCTTCTTCTCCATACAGTTGAGTCTTTAAGAATGATGGGGAGGAACTTGTTTATCCCAACATCAGGAAAAAAAAAACTAAAAAAAAATGTATAGAAAGCAGGTCCTAATACTAGTTTGCCAGAGATTTTTTATTTTTAGAAAGTGGATGTATCGATGTGTGTTAGGGTTTAGTTGATGATTAGTCTAACTGCACAAACAATAGGATGTTTTTTAAAAATTAAATCCATAACTAGTTATGAATGAACTTTTAACATGTAGTAAAATGTTAAAGTCAAGATGGCTAAATATTGATGATGATGATGATGATGGCTATTTTAAGATAGCATTATTTGTTTTTTAAAAGACAAAATCCATCAGGACATTATGCTAAGCGTCAGTATTTACTGTGTGTGTAGCATGTCCAGCTGGTCGTTTCGGTCAGAGCTGCCAGCTGAAGTGTGTGTGTGAGAACAGCGGGCGATGCCACCCCGTGACCGGCCGCTGCTCCTGTACTCCAGGCTGGACCGGTCACAACTGCAGGAAAGGTACGAAAACCTGATGAGCTGTTATACGTTACTCACTGCTCAGTGCGTCAGTTCTGCTTATTTGTCGTATTTATCTTCCTGTATGTACACTTCTGGGCAAAAAAAATGGGAAAGCCCAAAATGGCAAAATATTAAGACCTTTTAAGACCTATATTAAGACCTTTTAATGGTCTTAACAACAAATCATTGGTCAGGAAATTAGAAAGAATTAAACAAATAAATGAATTTAGTATGGAATATCTTTTGTGTTTGATTTCTTTAAATGTTTAAGCCTTGTGGCCCTTGATGGGCTGAAAAAAAAAACATCCCAGAAGATATTTTTGGAAAATGTGCACCCAGACATGTTAGTTTGAATTTTGCACCAAACATTTTAATCATTATCATGATTTTTCCTTTGTGTACAAGAAGACTATAGAAGTGAATTTCCCTGTTTCTAGCTTTTCCCCAAACAATTCACTGCAGCAAAAGGAAACCAGCAAATGGTGGCACAGGAGCTCTCAGGAGTGCATCTGTTTCATTCTTGCTCATTTTCTGACCAATGATTTTTTGTTAAGACCATTAAAAGCTTCATATTTGCCAATTTGTGTTTGGCCCTTTTTTTTTTTTTTGCCCAGGTGTGTACTGTATATGCATCTATTTTATTATTATTATTATTTTTTTTTTACAGCTTGTGACGCTGGACACTGGGGACTGGACTGTGTGAACGTGTGTGACTGCAGGAACAGTGATGGCAGCTGTGATGCAGTAACAGGACAGTGTAACTGTGAAGCTGGGTTTACAGGAGCGCGCTGTGACCTCAGTGAGTTTCCCACTTACTCTTCAGCTACATGTTTACTCTCACTGTACATTCATTTGCATTCATTAACAGGAATACACTGCTACGATGTCATACCAGCGTACTGTATATAACGTTACATGAAATGTATTTCCAGATGTAGTGTGCCTCTTAAAATAATCTACAAGAATTTTAAGTTTACAAAGGATGTAAACACACAGACTCAACAGGAATGTGTGGATCCATATGCAGGTAGTTTAATAAGGTCACTGATTTTGGAGGAAGTGAGCTGAAACGTGCTGTCAAACACAGAACCTCGTTATTAATGCCTTCACAGTTCCCGACAAAGCCACGTCCCCAAAACATTAATGCTGTGCTACACAAAAACCTAATCCTGACCTTAACCTCAGTAACCAAAAGTAAATCTTTTGGCTATTTCAGTTTTTTAAATTAATTTGTGGTGTTAATGCTTCAAGATCACCTTCACCTGTGATACAGACTTATGTGTTTATGTGGAACTGTAAAAGTATGATATAGTCTCAAGTCTTCTCATCATTCTTTCATTTTTCTCTCTCCCAGAATGCCCTGCTGGGTTTTTTGGCCTGGGCTGTCGGCAGCGCTGCCAGTGCGATAACAAGGCGTCATGTGACCACGTAAGTGGAGCGTGTACCTGTAAGGTGGGCTGGACTGGAACGTTCTGTGAAAAACGTAAGTTATTTTCTAGACTTTGCTTTAATAATATATGTATATGTATTATTAAACATTATTGTTTTGTGTGTGTGTGTGTGTTGTATCAGCCTGTCCTCAGGGTTATTATGGGCTGGACTGTCAGCACAAGTGTGTGTGCCTGAATGGCGGACATTGTGATCATCTCAGTGGGAAATGTGTGTGTCCTGCAGGCTGGATTGGTCCAAACTGTAACCAGAGTAAGTGCATGGTTATCTAAACAATCTTGCCAGTCTAACACTCCTGTACCACTTTCTTGCAGACGTAAAGAAGACAATAATGTCATTATGTAGATATTTATTGTATTATAAAAAGAAATACAGCCATGTTGTAAAAATAAATAGGTCTATAAACCTGCTCACACTACTGACGCTCATGCTCATGTTAACTCACGTTAACACATCTGTGTTTCTCTTCTCTTCTCTCTGTACTCCTTCCAGCATGTCCGGCTGGGTTTTACGGTGAAGGCTGTTCTCAGACCTGCGTATGTCAGAACGCTGAGAGATGCCACGCCGCCACCGGACAGTGTGTGTGTACGGCAGGGTGGACAGGACTGAACTGCTCACAGAGTGAGGAACGAATCTGAATCTAAGTAGTGTGTTTATTATTTAATGAGAAGTGGTTAAAATGAGGTGTTTTTTTATTCTCCCAGAATGCCCGGCGGGTTTGTTCGGGTTGGGCTGCAGTCAGAGGTGCTTGTGCCAGAACGGCGGGTCGTGTGACCACATCAGCGGACACTGTTCCTGTCCCAATGGCTGGACGGGCACGGCGTGTGAGCGCGGTGAGAATCAGAGAGAGAGGAAGGGCTAGAGGCATAGAGGCAGAAAAAGTATTAGGCTGTGTATTAGGTTGTTATGTTTGGAACAAGTTGAGGTAACTTTACAAGCTGAAAGATGGCCAAGTAGAATTACAATAAAGTGAGGAGAAGATGCTGAGGAGGGTCTGTTCATAGATTATCTGTTACATACAAGAATAATGACAATATAAACTGCTTTCACAGATCAGAATTGTTGTATTTTTGAGTCAGACATAAAAGGGGTTGCATTGGTATGCAACTAATACATTATACACCCCTGACCATCATGCCCATATGTGGTTCTTCCCCAAACCGTTGCCACAAAATTAGAAGCACACAATTGTATAGAATGTCTTTGTACACTGTAGCGTTACAGTTTCCCTTCACTGGAACTAAGAGGCCCAAACCTGTTCCAGCATGACAATGCCCCTGTGCACAAAGCGAGCTCCATGAAGACATGGTGTGTGAAGGTTGGAGTGGAAGAACTCGAGTGTCCTGCACAGAGCCCTGACCTCAACCCCACTGAACACCTTTGGGATGAACATCGACAAAGGGGGAATTAATCTGGAATGGGATGTTCAGTAATCACATATGGGTGTGATGGTTAGGTGTCCACATAGTTTTGGCAATACAGTGTATTCCTAAACAAAATGATTTCTAAGTCAAAAGTTTTTCAGTGTTTTCAAAAAAAAAAAAAGTTTTATTAGTTTACCTACTATTGGTAATTTGAACAAAGGTTCCATCAAATCCCTAAATCTCTTTAAGGACTTACTGTACCCTTACTGTAAACTGAGATTTGTCTTACACTTGATATTAGACAGTGTAACTACCAACAACTATAAACAGTTCATTAATCTGTAAATACTGTAAAATTCAGATTATGAGTCGTTATTCTGTATACTGTAGAGTCAAGCAGCACTAAGTGTGTTGAAGGGATCTTCGGTATGAGCATCAGGGTCGTTTTTTTTTATTTCATTAGAGTTTTAGCTTTAAGTCTATAGTAAACAAGTGAAATTATCCACTGTATAATGAATGAGACTTGAGCGTAAACCGTTTTTAGCAAGTGCAATCGTTAGACTATCCAAGTAAGACCATCCACAGCCATCTTTAGGGTGTCCGTGTGGTAACGTCCACAGCAGTCTCACGGCAAACTTTAGTCAATTCGTAAATGTGAATCAGAACAGCTTTTATTAGTTATTCCATATTATTCAGTTTGCTGGACTTACAGTTGGCACAATGTCTCCTAATTGACTCCCCTCAGCTCAGTCTGTGACGCTCTGCTGCTCTCTCAGCACTACACCCAGTCTGACAGTCGATTTAATGAAATCCAGTACATGTGGGAGCTGTTGAGTCCAATTGAACAATTAACAGTTAAAGAGAGCTACTGTTAAAGTCATCTGGAAGCAGATTTGACTGGAGTTCTGTTAAATGTGACCTTATAAATCATATAAGTAACTATATAATTGGAGCGCGATCTGGGGTCTTGTATTTGGGAAGCAAATTAGGCACTGCAGCTTCCAGTCCTGACATCACTGTGTCTCCTGCTGGTGTTTGGCAGCTCATTAGCGCCAATGGCAGACATTTACTGGTGCTTTCGGCCACACACTGTCTTTTAGACCACCTCAGGCGTAAACCTCAGTCTCCTGTCTGCCTCAGTCAGGCTCTTCTCACCTCATAACTCTCAGGATTGCAGCTCCAGGTTGTCTGTTTACTCGCTAACCACACACGCTGCATGTATCTGGAAGACTTTGGGTAATAGAGTTTAACAAAAGCACTGGTTAAAATGTTAGACTGCTTGCTCCTTTGAATTCAAATTCAGTTTAGTTCAGTTTATTTGTTTATAAAAATAGAGTCACATTCTGAGTGGAAATTACACATCTGTAGACACAGCTGGAAATACTGACTTCCTGTGTGTCTATGCTGTATCATACACTTCATTATAAAGCCTTGGACAAGAAATATGAAGGAATTATATCTAATTATTACAAGTCTTAATCCATGAATCCAAATAAGGTCGGTAAAGGTCAGTGAGTAGCTGCTAACACAAAACTTAGTATAAATGTGTAGTTAAAGCATACAATTTCCCAACATTTATATTAATAATTTATACTATAAACTCTGGATTTATATTTGGCACAGAAGCCTGGGTCCAGTGATTTTTATCTCCGTTCCTGTGGTTTCAGAGTGTGTTGCGGGCCGTTTTGGGCCAGACTGCCAGCAGGAGTGTAAGTGTGAGAATGGAGGCCAGTGTGACAGGCAGACTGGACAGTGTGTGTGTGGACCGGGCTGGATCGGACAGCGCTGCGAGAAAGGTAGGAACAGAGACGACCACGATCCGGTTCTGCTACATGGATGTTTCTTTTGATGTTTACACTCCTGTCTGTGGCAGATTGTTTTATGGATAGATAGATATTGATAATAATAATAATAATAATAATGATGATAATAATAATAATAATAATGTGGTATTCCTAGCATACAATTGTCTGAAGTAAGAAGATAAATTTCTACATTATAGTTATATAACGTTCAAATTACATACACTTATGTCAGAACCTGTGCCGTACTCCTCCTATATTGTGTGTGTGTGTGTGTGTGTGTGTGTTTGTGTGTTGTCAGCGTGTGAGTCAGGCCGCTTCGGCGTGGGCTGTGAGGAGCAGTGCGAGTGTGAACATGGAGCTTCTTGTCATCATGTTAGTGGAAGATGTGTGTGTCCAGCAGGCTGGCGAGGAGCTCAGTGTGATAAAGGTCCGCTCGTCATTTACACAGATACAGCTACAGTAAATACACCGAGTCCATCTTTTACACACCGTTTATGATACAGATGTAGTGACTAATTGTAGTCAGGTTTAGATTTCACCAAAGCCTACTTGTATGTAAACTAATGTCCAGTTAAAGGAACGTTTGTTTTTTTTTTTTTTTTTCCCAAATTTACACAATTCTCTCACTTGCTCTTTAATCAAATGTAGTTTTTGCACAAAAACTATGAGGTCCTTGTAAAATGTAGTGTAAGTCTGTCTCACCCAGAACCTTCAGATCTTCATATATGTGCAAACCCTGTTATCTGGACATCATTCATTCTGCAAAACTGGCTCTATAATGATTTTTTTTGTATTTCTTATTATTCCAGAGAAATTCTAGCTTACTCCAAAAACTTTATATAGCAAATATCACCAAAACACTCTGAAATGGTATATATAAAATAATAATAAGAGCGTGCTATTTTTTTTACTTTCTAAACTTTCCCAATCTCGTCCTTGCAAGGACCTTTGCTTCCTGTTTGCTTTCTTCTTGATGGCTAATTTTTCGACATTTTTGGACTCATTTTGCAGAATTGCTGTTATTATCAGGATGAAACTTGTGCAGATACAGTCTGTGGCTGATGGTAGGACACTAGCGCTAGTGGCAGTCCAGTTAACTATCGTAACTCCAGAATGTTATGGATAAATGACCATTATACCAAATGTCCTGGTTGGGTAACGGAAAGTCTCTGAGTGGTTATAGCAGGAATCCAGATATCAGGAGAATTTTGAAGAACAAAATTTGGATGTACTGAGTTCAAATGACTTTTTTAAGTACGTAAGTTTATCCTAAAGCTAAATTTAGGAAAAAAGCTAGGATAATCCGTATTTATAAATTGAAGTTCCTATTGGAACCGAGGTTACGTTACAGTAAATCATTACTAGTCACGTTGAAGGACAGGGCTGTAAAAATTCTGTCATAGTCTAATTTTATCCATCATGTTTTTCATTTTCCAGTTATACAATTATATAGAATTGTATAGAATTGTTCGGTGTCTGTGACGTCTAGATTAAATTGCCTTATTTTCCATCCGTCAAAATGATAGATGGCCTTCAGAATTTTCTGTCAGTGCTTTTAAAATTCAGTAAACGACTGGAAATTCTCGGTTAAATCAACCCCTGTATTGGAAATATATGAGCATCCACAAAACTTCCACCTTTCACCCTATAAAACCTGAGATACAGTAGAGTATATTATGGAATAGTATGGTATAGTATATGTACAGTATAGTAAATATAGTACAGTAAAGGTAGTATTATAAGTGTACAGTAAATGTAGTGAAATGTAGTACAGTAATAGTGTAGTGTAGTAAATGTAGTATAATGTAGTATAATAACAGTAATTAGTAACTCTAGGAAATGTATAATTTAGTGTGGTTATAGTGTAGCATGGGAAAGGTAGTATAATAAATGTAGTACAGTATAAATGTTTAAATTTGTGCGTCCCAAACCTGTATAGTTTATTGAGTGTAATATAATGGAAATGAGAGGCTCAGATCTCAGCTCTG
>CM040473.1:20330052-20378614 GCA_022758105.1 Pangasianodon gigas | reverse complement strand
CAGTATAAATGTTTAAATTTGTGCGTCCCAAACCTGTATAGTTTATTGAGTGTAATATAATGGAAATGAGAGGCTCAGATCTCAGCTCTGGAGCGTGACAGGATGAAACTAATTACACTCCTGTATTAGTTATGACTGTCCTAATGCACGGTGTGAATTTGGTGAAAATCTGAGAACGCTGAATTTTTTGCCCAAAAAAACACAAAGGCTAACCCCTTACTGTTTTTTAGGCCAAAAAATTCAACGTCCTCAGATCTTCACCTAATTCACACTGTGCGTTAGAGCGGGAAAGACTAACACAGGAGTGTAATTAGTTTCATTCTGTCACACTCCAGAGCTGAGATATGGTATGGTGTGTTATGGTATAGCATGGCATAAGTACAGTATAGTGTAGTGAATAAAATAAGTATAGTATAGTAGAAATAATGGCTATAGTACAGTAGATGATGTAGGTATATTTCCATTCAAACTCAAGTACTGCTCAAGTGAATTTGGTGAAAATCTGAGAATGCTGAATTTTTTGCCAAAAAAACACACAAAAAGGCTTTTGAGCCAAAAAATTGATGTTCTCAGACCTTCACCAAATTCACACTGTGCGTCAGGAAAAGACTAACACCAGAATCAGAATCAGAATGTTTTTATTCACCAAGTACAGGGTGTACAAGGAATTCTTTTTGTTGCAGTGTCACACACATAGTACAACACAGAACAATACAATACGATACAATGCAATACAGTGTACTATATCACACTGTACTATACAATGTGATGCAATACAACATGATACAGTGCGATGCGGTGCAGTACAATACAGTGTGATACACTACGCTACAGTGCAATTCAGTACAGTACAGTGTGATTCAATACGATAGTGTGATACGATACAGTATGATACAGTGCGATATAATAGATAGATAGATAGATAGATAGATAGATAGATATACTTTATTGATCCCATGAGGGAAATTCTTGTGTTACAGCAGCATGGTCAGTAGCAAGATACAACACGTACACACACAAAATATAAAATATAAAATACAATAAGTTAAATTAAATGTAGTAGTGCAGATATGGAACACAGTTGTAGATTTAACCAGATTTACATCAGTAATATGATATAATACGATACAGTGCCATACAACACAGTGCGATACAGTATGATAGTGTGATACAGTACGCTACAGTACTCTAAAATGTGATACAGTGCGATTCAATACAATACAGTGCGATGCGATACAATACAGTATGCTGCAGTACATTAAATACGATACAGTGTGATACAGTAAAATACAGTGTGATACAATGATACACTGTGATACAATACAGTGCGATACAATATGATACCGTACGATACAATGCAATACAGTGCCATACAGTACAGTGTGATACAATACAATAATATAATGGAAATGAGAGGCTCAGATCTCAGCTCTGGAGTGTGACAGGATGAAACTAATTACACTCCTGTGTTAGTTATGACCCTCCTAATGCACGGTGTGAATTTGGTGAAAATCTGAGAACGCTGAATTTTTTGCCCAAAAAAACACAAAGGCTAACCCCTTACTGTTTTTTAGGCCAAAAAATTCAACGTTCTCAGATCTTCACCAAATTCACACTGTGCGTTAGGGTGGGAAAGACTATCACAGGAGTGTAATTAGTTTCGTCCTGTCACCCTCCAGAGCTGAGATATGGTATGGTGTGTTATGGTGTAGTATAGCATAAGTGTAGTGTAGTGTAGTATGACATAGTATAGTGCAGAGAATAAAACAGGTATAATATAGTAGATAATATAATATACTATAGTAAGTAGAAAAAATGGCTAGAGTACACTAGATGATATAGCTATATTTCCATTCAAAATCAAGCACTGCTCATGTACTTTAACTGATATTGACCAGTAAATGTTTATATTTGTGCGCCCCAAACCTGTATAGTTTATTGAGTGTAATATAATGGTGAAATATGAATTTGGTGAAAATCGGAGAATCAGAATGTTTTTATTCACCAAGTACAGGGCGTACAAGGAATTCTACAGCACAGCACAATACAATACGATACAATACAGTGAGATGTGATACAGTGCAGTGCGATACAACACGATACAGTGCAATATGGTACAATACAGTGTGATACAATATGAGATGCGATACAGTGCAGTGCGATACAATATGATACAGTGCGATATGGTACAATATAGAGTGATACAATATGATAGTGTGATACAATGCGATACAATATGATACAGTGCAATGCAATACAGTGCGATATGATACAACATGAAACAGTGTAATACAATACAATGCAATACAATACAATGCAATACGATACAGTGCCATACAATATGATACGGTGCGAGACAATATGATACGGTGCGAGACAATATGATACGGTGCGAGACAATACGATACTGTGTGATACAATACAATGCAATACGATACAGTGCGATACAGTATGATACAGTGCGATACAGTATGATACAGTGCGATACAGTATGATACGGTATGAGACAATATGATACTGTGTTATACAATACAGTGTGATACAACATGATACAGAGCAGTACAATACAGTGTGATGTGGTGCGATACATTACGATAGTGCGATACTATACAATGTGATACAATACAATAAAATACGATACAGTGCGATACAAGACAATATATCCGTACAGGAAGACAGTACAAAAGTTTAATGCAATATGTGGATAATGCTGATGCAGCAGAATGTAGGAGTGAATATAAGTGTTACTATTACTAAAAGAAGTGTTATTGTGTAGTTACTGCAGGTGTTTATGCAATTACAACTGAATTGTACTGGTTTATTCAAGTGCTGCATGTCAGAGGGGAGAGATGTGGGAAGGGTCTTTATTTAGAAGGAAGTAGCCCGGGGGAGGAAACTGTGCTGCTGTCTACTGCTAAGGAACTTTAGGGCTCTTATTCTGGGTTTCTGTTGTGAAGGGAAACACTGAAAAAGAAAATGGCTGGGATGTGCGGAGTCAGCTGTGTTTTTCTGTGAGTGTGAAGAGCTGCCAGCCAGTTCTTCTTTGTGCACTTCTGATGATGCACTGTAGCTTGTGTTTGGACTGAGAAGTTGCAGAGCTGAACCAGACGGCAATGGAGGATGTGACTGTTGATTTGTTGTAGCTCTGTAGAACAGGACCAGTAGCTTCTGTGACAGCTTAAATTTCTTTAGCTGTCGCAGAAAGAGCAGGTGTTACAGGGTCTTCTCGATGATTGTGTTGGTGTTTCTGCCCCACTGGAGGTCCTGCTGGATGAATGTACCCAGGAATTTGTGGGACATTGCTCTGTTGAGCCAGTTATTTCTAAAGGAAGATGCTATGGATGCTTCTGAAATCAATAATCATCTCCACAGGAGTGCAGTTAGGTTCATCCTATCACCCTCCAAAGCTGAGATGTGATATGATATAGCGTAGTGTAGCAAAGTACAGTGTAGTATAGTAGCTATAATAAAATAGCTATAGTATAGCATGGTATAGTAGATAAAATGGATATAATATAATATGCTATAGTAGAAAAAAATAGCTATAGTACAGTAGATGATGCAGGTATATTTCTATTCAAACTCATGCACCGCTCATGCACTTTAACAGTAAATGTTTAAATTTGTGCGTCCCAAACCTGTATAGTTTATTGAGTGTAATGTAATGGAAATGAGAGGCTCAGATCTCAGCTCTGGAGCGTGACGGGACGAAACTAAGTGCACTCCTGTATTAGTTATGACCGTCCTAACGCACGGTGTGAATTTGGTGAAAATCAGAGAACGCTGCGTTTTTTGCCCAAAAAAACACAAAGGCTAACCCCTTACTGTTTTTTGGGCCAAAAAAAATTGATGTTCTCAGATCTTCACCAAATTCACACTGTGCGTTAGGGTGGGAAAGACTAACACAGGAGTGTAATTAGTTTCATTCAATCACCCTCCAAAGCTGAGATATGGTATGGTGTGATATGGTGTAGTATAGCATAAGTACAGTGTAGTGTATAGTGTAGTATGGCATAGTTTAGTGCAGGGTACTATGGTGTAGTATAGCATACTATAGTGAATAAAATAGGTATAGTATGGTACAGTAGCTAAATAGGGCAGTGGTGGCTCAATGGTTAAGGCTCTGGGTTACTGATCAGAAGGTCGGGGGTTTAAGCCCCAGCACTGCCAAGCTGCTGCTGTTGGGCCCTTAACCCTCTCTGCTCCAGGAGTCCCATATAATGGCTGACCCTGTGCTCTGACCCCAGCTTCCTAGCAAGCTGGGATATACGTAGAAAATAATTTCACTGTGCTGTAATGTACAGTACTGCGCAAAAGTCTTGGCACTCTATTTGATTTTTAGTACAAACTTTGTTATAGATTTTTATTTTATGGCTTCTACATTATTGAGTCAGTACAAAACATTTTCCAAACATTAGTTTTCCAGCACAAAATTAAATATTTGTATGTCAGTAAAGAAAGCAGCAGATTCCATAAGAGACACTTTCCAGGAAAAAAAAACATAATGAAGGCTGCTGGGTTTAACTGCAGAAATAAGAAGCGAGTCGACAGTCAAAGTCTCCAGAAGAACTGTGGCTGCTTCTGCAAGATGCTCAGTAACACTTACAGCTCATTTCCTTATAAAACTGCACACACTGCACCTGAGAATACTGTTTTATTTTTTTAAAGCGAAGGGTCGTCACATTAAATATTGACTTTATTTCATTTATTACTGTTTACTGCTCTTTATAGGATTTTTTTAATGCAGAAACATTTAATTTCATTATTTTTTGAAGGCGTCGTTGCTCTACAGCATTTCTTTGCATGTGCCTAAGACTTTTGCACAGAACTGTATATGTGACAAATAAAGGCTGCTTCTTCTAATATAATATGCTATAGTATAGTAGATGATGTAGGTATCTTCATTTCACACTCAAGCACTGCTCATGTACTTTAACTGATATCGATCAGTAAATGTTTAAATTTGTGCGTCCCAAACCTGTATAGTTTATTGAGTGTAATGTAATGGAAATGAGAGGCTCAGATCTCAGCTCTGGAGTGTGACAGGATGAAACTAAGTGCACTCCTGTGTTAGTCTTGACCGTCCTAATGCACGGTGTGAATTTTGTGAAAATCTGAGAACGCTGAATTTTTTGCCCAAAAAAACCACAAAGGCTAAGGTGTTTTTTGGGTCAAAAAATTCAGCGTTCTCAGATCTTCACCTAATTCACACTGTGCGTTAGGGCGGTCATGACTAACACAGGAGTGTAATTAGTTTCATTCAATTACCCTCCAAAGCTGAGATATGGTATGGTGTGATATGAGCATTAGTACAGTATAGTGTAGTATGGAATAGTGTAGTGCAGGGTAGGATAGGATCGTGTAATATAGCATAGAATAATAAATAAAATAGGTATAGTGGATAAAATAGGTATAATATAATATGCTATAGTATAGCAGAAAAAAATAGTACAGTAGATGATGTATATTTCCATTCAAACTCATGCACTGCTCATGTACTTTAAATGATATTGACATTGACATTGAAATGAGAGTCTCAGACCTCAGCTTTGGAGCGTGACAGAATGAAACTAAGTGCACTCCTGAGAACGCTGAATTTTTTGCCCCCCAAAAAACCACAAAGAATAACCTTTTTTTTTTTGAGCCAAAAAAATGGACATTCTCAGATTTTCACCAAATTCGCACTGTGCGTCAGGGCGGGTAAAACTAACACAAGAGTGCACTTCGTTTCGTCCAAAGTGTCACTCTTGTCACTCTCCAAGGCTGAGATACAGTATGGTACACTACAGTACAGTACAGTATGGCATAGTATAGTACAGGCAGGATCCAAATTCACACTGTGCATATAATATAGTAAGTATTGTAACTCTGTAAAATGTAGTGTAGTAAATATAGTATAATGTAGTATAGTAACTGTAGTTAGTAAATTTATTAATGTCTAATTTGGTATAGTTGTGTCTCTATCAGTGATGATGTAATTTTGAATGTGGAACAGAAAATATGGTGTTAAACCCGTTTTGAGAAATGCTAAATGGTTTTGATGCCATATATTTCTTTCACAAGTTTTTAAGTGATAAAATGCACTACAGTTTGGTCTGATTGTATGTATAACTGTCCTCACAGTCACTGCTTTCATTCGCAAAAAAATAAGCGAAAAGAGAAGCGAAAGATTTCCTGATGTTAATGTTAGGGTTAGGCTTTAGGTGTAGACATGACATTAAATAGCTACTCATTATGTCAATGGAGATATGAGTATATACTGTGTGTGTGTGTGTGTGTGTGTACTCAGGCTGTGCTTCAGACTGGTATGGCGTAGACTGTTCTCAGCGCTGTAACTGCAGTAATGGAGGTGTGTGTGACTCCGTCTCTGGGAACTGTACGTGTGGACTCGGCTTCACTGGGCTGCACTGTGAGAAAGGTGAGCTCTCACTGTTACCATCAATAACATGATCATAATCTCTTCAGCTGTTAGCAGTGTTAACTAGCTACCTCACTGTTTTCAGGTGTGTGTGTGTGTGGTGAAAAAAACAGCAACTATCCCCATTTTTGTCTAGAAATTCTTTGGGATTGATGAATACAGGCTCTAAAGTTCCTAAATTATGATTTGACTTATTTGATAATTGAGGAACGTACACGTTTGCTTTGCTACTCGACTCAGAGTAGAAGTGTGTATGATTGATTACGCATAACCACCAATGAAACTAGAGTGGAGGCGGGGCTTACAGCTCCTACTTCACTGTCAGTTTTTGTTTTTTGTTTTGAAGAAATGACCTAAAATTTAGATGTTACTTTCTGGTGAAATGTCACCATTCATTTGTGATGCTGATGAATTTTTGATGATGTCTTGAGCTGCTGAATTCAGAAATTTTTTCTACTCTAAATGATGAAAGCCATCAGCTCCACACTGGT
Source organism: Pangasianodon gigas (assembly GCA_022758105.1). Taxonomy (NCBI): domain Eukaryota; kingdom Metazoa; phylum Chordata; class Actinopteri; order Siluriformes; family Pangasiidae; genus Pangasianodon; species Pangasianodon gigas. The sequence goes on along the minus strand of CM040473.1, from coordinate 20,371,705 downwards.
CCATATTTCCAACTCTTGCATAGTGTTGGGTTATATCCTTTAAGAGCAGTGCTAGTGTAAGTGTGTGTAACATGCCTGTGTGTGTGTGTGTGTGTGTGTGTGTGTCAGAGTGCCCTGAGGGATGGTATGGTCCGAACTGTGCGCTGGAATGTGTGTGTCAGCACAACAGCACATGTGACAGGGTGACAGGAACTTGCCTGTGTGGACCAGGATACTATGGTCAAATGTGTGAGCATGGTGAGTCTTTTTCTGTCTCTCACACACAGACACACACACAGACACACACACACACACACTCTTACACTCTTACACTTCTAACCCTCAGGGACGTTGTTAATCATCTGCTCAGCAGTTTTCTCTTCTTACTATTCAGCGAGCTGTGTGTGTGTGTTGCAGCTTGTCCAGTGGGTCTGTATGGACCTCGGTGCCAGCAGCATTGCAAGTGTGTGAACGGAGCTGTGTGTCATCCCAGCAACGGACACTGCATCTGCCCTGCCGGATACTGGGGGTCACGCTGCCAGAAAGGTCACACATCTACACGCTTACACACATGTTACAGCTGAACCATAACAATTAATACAGTTAATACATTCCACTAACTGGCTGATTTAACTGCAGTCGAAATGCTAAAAGAAGCGGCTTCAATCACAAATCAGGAGTTTAAATGTTTAAAAATTAGCATTAAAACATATTGCAAATAGAGAGGAGGCGTGGCTTAGGACACCTTCTGTTATAAAAGCAGAGCTAGACTAATAACAAAGTTTATGTAAGTTAACTCAGGGGTTCCCAAATTAGGGGGTCACTTTATTTACAAATAGGGCAGCAAAAGGAAACCTACAATCTCCTCTATTGTGTGCTAATATTTTGAAATGTTACAGAGAGTCACATTCAGACAAGCCACGTTTAAATGAATACTGTATGTGCGATTTTGGTCATTTTCACTATCCTGAAATGCTGCACCAAGAGTAGGAGTTCAACAATAAATTTCCCTGTCCATCTACCTCCACTAAACAAACTAGCATTGTGTCTCAAATTGCATACTTATGTACTATTCTAGACCGTTATTGAGTACTAACACTAATCGGTTTTCCTGTTACATGTTCATGTTAGTGTTTGAATTTTAAAAACTCCGGTCTAGCCTTCAAACCTACCGAAAGGTCTGTTTTGTGTATCAGTCTTTGGATTTTCAAAATTAGTAAAGACTTGTGAATGTAAGGGCAGAGTTTTAGATTTGAGACGCAGCTCATGACAACAATCACGATGACAGCGCAAAGTTTTATAGAGAGACAGAGCTCGTCAGGGTGTAATTTCGCTTTGCATGAAATCGCCAAACATTTTAGAGTGCGACCCGACGAACAGCGATGTTCGGCTCTGACGTGCCGTCTATAGCGGACGTCACATTTAATCCTGTGGATGTACATTAGCTTGAAAGACGAGTGTGTGAACAATTTCAGGGTGTATCACACCGCCTCGGTGTGGATTATTTTCCTATAACAACTCTACACTTCTCACTAGACCAGTAAACCACTGCAAGGAATATTCCTTTGGTTTTTAGTCACTTATGTTACACATACATTTGTTACTGACATAATAAAATGTTCAAATGTTACAGTAGTCCTAAATTATAAATCTGGAATTTAAAAAATGTAGGGTGGTCAAGGCTTCATAGAAAATACATAATGTCCATTTGGGGTTGTTTATCCAAAAAATTCGGGAACTCCTGAGTTAAGTGAGACTCAGATTTTAGCATCAGTTAAGCATAATAAACCTCCTGCTGCTAATTCATAAACACATTTAAATTCCTTAAAATTCCTTAAAAAAAATGTGTGGCTAATAAAGCAAATCTGGCTCTTACTTTTCTAAAATTTTGCATTTTTTTTCCCCACACTTTAATTTATAGTTCAGTAATGTAGTTCACTAATTGAAGATTGCTTCTATAGCTTTGTTAAAATATTAGTAAGAATTAATAAATGCATTATTTAAACAATATGAAAAAAATATATATGTTGACAGATTCTCAACAATTCTAACCTTCACTTAAATCATTAAGCTTTAATTAGTAAATTTATTACTAATAAAAAATATTACCATATATATTTTTTGTTGTAGTTCAGTTCTAACAAACATCTTTAAGGAAACAGATTCACTGTTCTTGACGGGAGTGTGAAGGAAAAAATAAAATAAACATGTTTTCCCAACAACATTGTTTTTCAGTGTGTGAGAAGGGCACATACGGTCCGAACTGTTCTAAGGCGTGTGACTGTGCAGATGGCACACAGTGTGACCCCGTGAGTGGCGTGTGTGTGTGCGTGCCGGGGAAAACTGGACTCAAGTGTGACGCAGGTGAGTTTAATTTTACTAACGAGTGAACTGAGTTATGAGATTATTAGGTACTGAATATAGATATGTATCGACCCGTAAACTACCACAGCACTGCAAAAAAAAAAAAAGGAGCAAGTCAAGATATACTGAATAAAGGCAACGTTATCTAATATGAGATTATATAACAAACAGAAGACCATTAAACCTATTTCTAAACATATTTACTAATCAAAATAAAATTGTCTCATTCTGTTGGTAGACACTTTTGCTTTTTTGTAGAAATAAATGCTTGAAATGAGTAAAAATATCTAGAAATAGGCTGAAGAATCTTATATTTGTTTAAAAAACAATCTAATAAAGAAATATTAGTTGAATTTGCCGATACTCGAGATACTTGTACTCTTTGGAGTCAGACAGCAGTTCTCTGATATACAGGGTGTCTGAAAGGTCAGGAACCAGAGAATAAAACTACAGTTTTGTATTTATTATTTACGAAACACTCTACGCGTTCACCTTTACGCTCTACGCATTTCCTCAGCCACTGTATCATGTTTTTGTGGATTTTGCTCAACATGATTCCATTGCTTCCCGACTTTCTGGACAGTAAAACAGTAACGGGTTATTTTATAAGTTACTATTTATTCCTCTTACTGGTTTTCTTAACAATTTTCACTTTTTTGGTTTATGCAAAACTTCCAAAATTTTATCTAAACATTAGCTATGCCTGTTTTTCTACAGTAGGGGCAGAACTGTAACTCATGACACACACACCCACCCAAAGTGAGGCTGTGAGATACAGGTCTTCATCTTCGTACCCTAAATTAGTGTCATTAACACATATATAATAATATAAATATGTATACATTAAGTATTTATGCAGTAGTAAGGTGCGGCACGGCGCGCAGCAGAGTTTACCACACAAGTGCATTGTTTTTATATAACCGCACAGTCTGGAGTGTTTTATTCTGCTTATACCACGGCGATTTGCCGACAATTACAATGCCACGTGTTGTTCATTAATAAATTAAGCAGAGTTTAACAGTTTATAGTTAGATTTAATGTTGTGGAAGGTCTAAGAGACAAATTAGTTCCTGTTATCACCTACATTATAGATAAACACACACACACACGAAGCCTGACATTTATTTTACAGAGAAACTGGAGAACGTAAACTCCTCCATCCTGAAGACTTTCCTGTGCTGATAAACTTTGCAAAGCACTGTGACTGTTACAAAGCCCTGACACTGGAGACTCCTTCCATAAATGTTAAACGTTTCCTAAAAAAAAAAAGGTCACCACATCAATTATACGTTTTACTTTGTTAAACAGCAACATTTTTAAAATCTGTTTATTATTAGTCTTAGGTTATGTCGAGCGTCCGCTGTACACGTCCCTGTGTACGAGCTGTTGCTATAGAAACGATAATGTATTAGAAAGAGCGCATTAATATAAACCTGTTGTTCATGTTACAGCTGGAACTACTGTCTAACTACTGTCTACACACCTTCTGACCAATCAGATTCGAGCATTAAACCGTGCTGTGGTATAAATAAAACACTGCTTGAGGTGCAGGTTACTAAAGCAGGTCTCGAGAGGTTACTCTGTTCTCTCATTGATCTATCGCGTGTGTGTGTGTGTGTTAGACTGTCGAGTGAACCGGTATGGACCAGACTGCTCATTAAGCTGCGAGTGTGAGAATGGAGCGCAGTGTGACAGTCGTACCGGTCGCTGTATGTGTGTGAAAGGCTGGATCGGCCCCACGTGTACAGAAGGTAACGGCTACTACATTTACAGATTCTTCTTTATGTAGATTTGGTCTCTGCTTGTACACAGGATCTGAGCTGAACTTGAAACATCTGAGCTGTAAACTGAAAAGTTTTCAGCCTGTAACATGCTATGACTCAATCCTTAATCTTTCAATGAATCACTTTTTTTTTCCTCTGCTCATAACATTTAATGAAATTTTACAGGATTATTCCTATCCCTGATCAGAAGGATATTAGAGGAGTTTTTCAGAATAGTGGGAATTGATAGATTTTAGATTTTATTCTCAAAAATGAATAGAGCACATTTTCTTTATTAAATAGAAATAAGTGTTTTTTTCCCCCCAAACTGTTCTGTTCTTAAAGCCGAGTCTCCTCACAGTGAACATTTTATTTCTAACATCAATCAAAGACTAGGTTTTTGGTTGTATTATCTATGCAAATTGAGCGTATTTAGTTAGATGAAGCCTCATTTGCATGAATAAAAGTAAATATCTGTAAACTCACCCCTACAGAAAACACTTTAAAGAATATCATCGTAATTAATCTGGTCGAGTTAATTGCTATCTATTGTGTTACAAAACATAATCTTCTGAAATGCAAAATTATAAGTAGACACCATGTTGTACTGAAACTAGGGATGCATTGATATGGGTTCTGGTACCGGTACCGACCCGACACCATGTTCATTTCCTCATAACTCTTAAAAATATGCTCCAATACCAAGATCTGATACCAGGTGATGCTATGTAACATACAGACGACACGAAAGGACGGCATTCAATGCAAACTGTTCTCTGTGAAAATATCAAGAGGAGGAACTACAGCATCTTCTTACGATATAAAGAACCTGATGGACATCTCATGCTGAGTTCTGTTTTATCATTAGCAGCACACGCTGGCTAGGCGAGAAATAATGTCTACAATACATCTATAATATCTACAATAATATCAACAATCTATAATATTTAATATCTAAATAATTCTACAGACAATGCCAGGTGAGGGGAAAAGAACCGCTTAACCAGGAGGATGTTCTTGACGGTACCTTTTACTTACTTTTTTTTTAAGTTCTTGTTACTTTACTTACCGGTTTTCTGAAAAAGTGAAACAAAACTTGCTTCAGTGCTAAATAACGCGCTTAGAAAGAAGGAGAAAGCCTTTATTTGTCATGTATACATTACAGTACAGTGAAATGTGCATGACCCAGCTTGTTAGGAAGTCGGGGTCAGCCATGATACAGCTCCTTTCTGGAGCAGAAAGGGTTAAGGGCCTCACTCAAGGGTCCAACAGTGGCAGCTGGGACTCGAACCCATGACCTTCTGATCAGTAACCCAGAGTCTTAACTACTGAACCACCGCTTTAATTTCAAAATCAACTTGTTAACGAGATAAAGGACGAGAGTATGAACACAAATGTGCGTTAAAGGAAATGTGTGATCTGGCCGTATCGACAGATGGACCTCCACCACTGAGCAGCCGTGACAGAAGAGAGGAGCAGTCGCATCTGAACAACTCTTTATAGCGCACACCTTGAAAGAGAAGCAGGAAGAGAAGGAAGTGCACACATGGAGAGATCTGTTGTTCCTCTGGAGCTCCACTCACCTGCTTCAGCTCTGCGTGGAGAGGACGGTGAGGAACACACACTCATCACACTCGGAGGAGGGCAAACAGCCATTCGCAGTGTGTGTTCTGTAAGCTGCACTGACCCCACACACACACACACACACACACACACACACACACACACACGGGCACACAGAAGCCACTGACGACAGACGATTCTTTAAGAAAAACACTCGTGTGCTAATGATCATCTCATCTGATTAAAGACTTTATAAAACAAGGGCTGACTGTAAAGGAGAGCGATACACACACACACACGGCACTTTAACCCACATTTGTGTTTGTGTTCAGTGTTTCAGAAAGTGTTCTGTTGTATGATCAGCAACTTCCTGCCGAAAAACACACACCAATCAATCACATGAAAAGCCGTTCTCTGTTTCAGGACACTTGAGATTCGTGAGCTTTGTGTTTCTGAATTATGATTGTTATATTTGTTACACTGTCCTTTATTTATCTGGAGATTTAAAACAGATAAAGAGATTCTCCTGGAAAAGAGATCACACTTGGAATTTAAAATGGCTCCAAAATTCCCCAAAAAGTAGATTCACCGATGTGATTTAGTTCTTTTTTGCCAGGATACGCTTGGTGTCTGAAATTTGTATCTATAGATTTTTGTATTGAGGCTACGAGGCTAATGAGGCTAGCAAGTGATGGAAGCTAGCCGTTTAGCAGTGTGGAGAATTCACAGCTAAATAACGAGCGACTCCTCACACTGCATCAGACGTTATCTATAAATATTTTTTTTAAAAAGCTAGAAAGAAAAATGGTCTTCTCAGTCACTTTGCTGTGTTGAGGAAACACCACACACTCAAGTGGGACGTGGTAGAAGTGGTAGAAAATGTCCATTTCACCACGCGACGTGTTTCCCAGACCATCACACACACAAGATTCTCTTACGTGCCAGCGTCATTAGCCTCATTAGCAGCTCCTGCAGTGTTCCTCCAGCAGAGAGCATCTATAATCTATAGATAAAAAGATATAATACAATGAGCAAATGATACATAAACATTTAAATTTAAATATAAAGCAGGGAAAAGTTGTTGTTGTCGTCCATATTAAAAGAAGAGCGTTCTTTATTCATGGTGCTATTTTGCTCTCTTTAGAACGAGGCATTTTTATAATAATTTGCTCGTCTTGAATTTATAATCAGCAGTGTGATTATGTGCTATAATTAATAATAATAATAATAATAATAATAATAATAATGCAGCGACCTTATTTAAGGTCTAATCTCAAGGGTTTATTTTATGTTTTCCAGCAGTTTTCATTCTATATAAAGGTATCTGATGTATTTATGTATGATGGACATGTACATTTTTTTTAAAAGAATACTGTACTGATGTAAATAAATAATAATAATAATAATAATAATAAAAAAAGACACCACCAAAAGGATTTTTTTTGACTGTACAAAGTCTTCATCTCATTTTAAAATGTAAAGAAAAAACCAAACAAGACAAAATGGCTGATTTTCAGTCATTAATATTTTATAATTTCCATTTCATAGATACTGAAGCTGTACATATCTAAATTCCAATTCAAGCACAATGCAGTTAGCAATGCCTGCCAATGAAAGTAAAAAAAAAAAAGAAAAGAAAGAAAGAAAGAAAAAAAAAACAGAGAGAGAGTGAAATAAAAGGCCAAAGTGATCACAACCATTTATATGTATATATGTACAAAGGTCAAACTATATACAGATATCTGTCTCGACATACAGTATCTCTCCACACACGGGTGGAAATGTAAGCTTGCCGTTGTATACATTATACAGAGTTCTTCAAAATGCATATTCAGTGCAAATAGATGCTCATCATCATCATCATCATCATCATCATCATCATCATCATCATGTCTATCAAATCAGGGCAATGAAGAATGCTAAAAAAATAAAATCCCCCCCTTTTTCTTTTTAAACCTCGCCTTTATCCCTTTAAAATACTGAACATAAAAAATAATTTCTCAGCAAACAGCAGATGAGGCTTTAAGCGCTCTTCCTCTATCTACAGGTCTGATTTGAGATAATCACAAAATCAACATCAGTGATGTGATTAATTTAAAAAAAACAAACAAAAAAAAAAAAAACCAAAAGGCCATGCTCTCTCCGTTTCCACTGTGGGGTATCAGAAAGTAAAAAGGTGTTTCATGTAGAAACATTAAAGCACTGTTGTGGGTAAATGCTGCCCTGGGAGATGAGAAGCACAACACGTTTCCCTAGTGAACAAGTTCGACAGCAAGCGAGTACCACTGATGAGTTTTTATTTTTATTTTTATTTATTTTTTCAAATGCAGTACTTACTCATGATCACGCGTGGCGCTAGTGCACTACAGAAGGCTGTACTAATTTTCCCACCGCAGACGAACACACAGTAATGCCCTTCTTTCCTGAGAGAATCTCTAACACAGAAACAGGGCGACGCCATAAAACGCACAAAGAAACGAGACGTTTGACGTTTCCACAAATTTAAAAAAAAAACAAAAAAAAAACACCACACATATTAATACATCAACATCTGGTAGTTTTGTCTTTTTTTATTGTAATAAATTTAACGATTCGGAATCGGCTTCCACAACGTCCTAATTTCAAACACAGGCGCTACACACAGCAGGAGAACCGGATCTACTGTATGGAGCACAGTCATGTGTACCGTCTAAAACTAAACTCAACAGCTAGACAGCTAAAAGATTTGACCTAAATCTTAATCTAATCTAATATTTATAACTACTCATTTCCAAACAAATATCAACATTCGTCTAATTTTAAAGTCGACCGATTTGAGTTCAGCTTGACTGGGATCAAACATCCTCTGATAAAATAACTGATAAAGTGCAATAAATGATATCAATGACACAAAGCTGCTCCACTTTTCTAACAGATGATGTACGCGTTCATTTCCCATCACTTGATAAAGCAATTTAACTCTAAAATAAATCCTGTGCGCTTAGAACACTGATGGTTCGTTCAAGTCACGTCGGAAAGATCGTATTTACGAGGTGAACGCACATGAACGCCACCGCAAAGTCGGAATTACGAGTAGGAAACTCGGGATATTCTTTGGGGGCGTGTCAGTAAGAAAACATGGTGGAATCAAAGGATCTGTAGCTGACGGTAAATTTGTTGAAATTGAATGTATTTAGCAGTGGTGTGTCTTTGTCAGGCTTTTTTATTTACAATTAAACAAGCTAACTGCCTGCACAAAATACGATAGCATTGTACAATTACGATATAATATGTAACGATAACGTTAACGTTGGCTTCATAAATTGATTAAAAACATAAAAAAGCAAAACACCGCTGATGCGCATTCTTTGTTCTTCATTTTCTAGAAGTAGAGTTAAAAAAAAAACCTTGCTGTTTTTTTTGTAGTTAATTTAGAGAAGGCAAACCGCCATCTTGCTCCGACCAAAGTGACTTGAACGCACCTGACGTCATAATCACGACTTCTCAACTCGTAAATACGAACTTCCCAGGAGGACTTGAACGCACAGTGAGACACGGTCGATTCGTTCACGATAAACTTGCACACGTGACATGGACTGACCGGGTTTCTGGTGAAAGCTTTGCAAAGCGAGACTTACGCAAACGAATATCTGTCTCAGGGGAAAAACACTGTCCACATAAATCCATCGACCATGTTTAAAAAAAAACCAAAAACAAAAAAAACCTTACATATATACACACACAAGCACACGAGTCATGTAATGGCTGAAGAGAGCGCATGCTTCGGGGAAAATGGCCGTCATGCAGTTTGGAAAAGTTTCATTATGATTTTGTTCATTGGTCGTTTTCCTTCAAATTCATCTGAACTCGGTGGTACATGGTATAGAAAAGATCTAATGACATTCCTAACATACAGGGTGCGAATGTATATATATGCGTTTATATCTATATGGCTACGTATCTTGGCCAGAGTGAGTATACAGTATACATGAGAGGACAGATATACATGATATGATTATAGAGTAAGTAAATAACAGGAAGTACATGCTGTTAAATGAGATACAGTGAGACGTTAGAGATGGAGCTGGGATATATCTTTGGCTTTAGCCACGTGTAATGACGCCGGATCGTAAACAGTAACGTCCAGCGCCTAGAAGTGAGAGACAGCATGCGCTCGTATGCACTTAAACACATTCAAACGCGCATCACGCTCCTGAACGTACGCTCGCATGCGGCAGGCGAGGGATGTAACGCCGCCCGACAGTCTGCCACGTCAGCACACACAGCAGACTGACACACAAACGCAGAGTTCCAGTTATAGGATTTCATTTATTTATTTATTCATTAATGTTTGCCAGACTGCAGAAATACAGCAAACTGGATTTGAGAAATAATTCCATGGCATTAGGATTACTGCTGCTCTGAGGCGGGATTGTATTTCAGGGCCATTCGTCAGGAAACGCACGAAGAGGAAAGAAAAAAAAACAAAAATAAAATAAAAAACCAAAGATGATGCTCGTATTTCTGTTTAGACACCGCTGCCTCCCATAGCCACTCCCTCAGATGGACTCTTAAAGTGCTGATTGGCTCATCTGCGAAGGGGGCGTGTGCAATCGTGACGCAGACGACACAGTGAATGGTTTCGGAGAGACAGACCTCATGAGTGACTATGGGAGATGTGCAACGAATCATGAACTGATCACCTAGATTAACTTAAGCGCTGCATTATTTATTTATTTATTTATTTATTTATTTTTACATATATATATATATATATTTTTTATTTTTGGTCAAATATGCATTGGAGTATCAAAAACAATGCGCAGAGGAAAACCGAATATTTCCTACAGCCAAGCAAGCGTGTGCTATTTTTTTTCTTTCTTCTTCTTTTTTTTTTTTTTTTTTTTTTTTTTTTTTTTTTTTTTTTTTTTTTTTTTTTTTTTTTTTTTTTTTTTTTTTTTTTTTTTTTTTTTTTTACTGTTAACTTCAGCTTTCTATTAAAATTGAATTATCCTCCCAGGTAGGTGGGTCTGGCTCTTTCCTTTTCTCTTTTCTCTGTGAATATTACTCTCTAGTTTTTTTTTTTAATTTATTTTTTTTAACCCCATGTGTGTATTTTTTGATGTTTTGTTTCATCGTTCCCTGTATGTGTCTACAAGGCTTCCCCTGCAGGGTCGGGGTGGACCTGCCGGTCTCATGCGCTGCTTACTCATTCAGTAAAAGCTCAAGCAAACGGAGGAACAGGCAAAGGGCTCGGTGCAGGGCGGCCCCTGGGCTCCACACACACATACACACACACACTACGAGCGATAGTCCTTTTTACTGTAGGGCTTGTTCCCCAGTATGCTGTCCACCTCGTGCACGATGGAGGAGGACAACTTCGGAAGGACCTGTGAAAATAAACAGCACAGTTATTTGGGCTGAACTACACATTTGCACTGCACTAAGTCTTTCCATGGAGCACAAATTTACAAAAGAACCGCCCTGTAAAGTGTTTAAAGTGACGCAACACACCTGAGCCAGCATCATACCACACGGCTGTTGAGTCAGAAGGTGTTTACATTAACGAGCTCGCTCTAATACGTGATCGTTTCTATAGCAACAGCTCATTCACAGAGATTTGTAATCGTTGATATGGTCAAGTTTTCTGTAAAGACACGTTTATGGAAGGAGTCTCCAGTGTCAGCGCTTTGTAACAGTCAGAGGTAAAGCTGTAACCAAGTTTTCCGACATCTTCAGGACAGAGGAGTTTATAGTTTCTCAGGAAAAACAAACTAGACATGCTGCGTTTTTTTTTTTTTTGTTTTTTTTTGTCTTAACTTCAAGAGACAGAAAAATAGAGAGAGGCTGGTGATGGAACGACGGTTTATAGCTGCTATAACGTAAGTGAGAACTTGTTTTGTGAACAAGAGGAATAAAACACTTCGGGGCATGCTGTTACAGGAAAATAATACACTTTGGTGTGGTAACAGTATCTCCGCTTCATCACACCACTCCGTCACTGATTATTTTCTTCTAACAGCATGACACGGAGAGTTTTATTCCTTACACACTGCCAGGCTCAGGTGTGTTAGAGGTGGAAGAGAATCAAAATGTGGACTGGCGTGAGTGTTATAAAAGCGAATGGTGTTGAGAGGTAATAAATAAGGAAGTAAATGTGAAACTTGTATCCGGAAATAGAGAAAGTAAAAACCACGCTGATTGTGTAGTTGTGTAGTTGTGCAGCGCGACGTCCTCACCTGTATCGCACCTATATTCTCCATGAGCTGTTCCGTGTTGGAGGCTCCTAAGAGCACAGAGCTGACTCCTTCATTCCTTAGGCACCACGCTGCAGAGGATCAGCACATAATCACACCCAATACAACACACACACACACACACACACACACACACACACACACACACACACATCTAACTCTCCCACTCGCCCACACTTATGCACACACACACAGATCACACCCCCGCCCGTCCATAACAAGCGCAAACATTTCTAACACCGCAAAAAAAATAAAGCCATTTCCAAAATTAAAACACACTGTAGCTAACTCTACCACCTACACACACACACACACACACACAAAGAAAAAAACAGCCGTCAGACCACACCGTTACCATGGCTCCCAACACCGGGGCAGAGAGAATGTATTTTTTCTTGTTTGTGAGAGAAATCGCAGCGTTGGAACGGAGAGGTTTGGAGTCGGAGGTGAGAGAAGCCATGTGCTGACCGCTGCAGCTCCCGAAGGACGACGCATGCAACACCTCACTCACACACACACACTCTCACACTCTCTCACACACACACGCAGGGAGGAAACTCTGTGGGGATCTGACTCCTCAAGTGTGTGACATGTACTGTGTGTGTGTGTGTGTGCGCGCCATCTGTGGCTCTTGCACACTGTGTTGTGTTTGCGTGAACAAGAGCAGACATCGTGTTTGTGGAAATCTATCTTTAGCACGGCACGTGACGAGCACAAATGAGATTTGCTTAGTATTCACTCTTTTAGATTAACCTGAATAAAAAAAAAAAAAATCGAAACTAATCAACAGTTCTGCACCTCTTCTTCATCGCTATTAAATAAAAAAAAAGAATAATTTTATTAAGCTTATTGTTTATAATAATATATTTTCAGTAATTGCCTGTTATTTGGCGGATATTATAATCGGTAGGTTCTCATAGCCAACGCTAAACACTGAATCTAAATCTACATTAATAATAATTAAATAAATAACTTTAAAGCACTTATTTAAAATATGCTTTATATATTGCTTTACGGAGCAATTTAAAATTTTTAAACAGTCAACATTTTAAATTGAAAATAAGCTGAAAGATTATAAAGACACTATAAAGGCTAAAAAAACACGCATATAAAATTAGAAAGGGGGACGACAAAAAATCCAAACTGAACTGTAGTTAAATAATAAACAATAAATAATAAATATGAAGTCAGTGCAGAGGCACAGCTACACGTCATTACCCTTCTGCATTACTGTATATATTGTTTCGTCATTTATTTGAATGTTAATTTGATTGCAGACCAAAATATGGCAGGACCTTATGAGCGTAGAGACAAGCAAAGAGAGAGAGAGAGTGAAAGAGACCGAGAGTGAAAGAGAGAGGTGTGTGTGAGAGAGAGATAGAGAGTGAGAGTGTGTGAGGGGTACAGAAAGAGTGAGAGAGATACTGAGAGAGAGTGAGTGTGTGAGAGAGAGAGAGTGAGAGAAAGAAAGACAGACAGAGAGAGAGGGGTACAGAGATAGAGTGAGTGAGAGACAGACAGAGAGATACAGAGAGAGATATAGAGAAAGAGAGATACAGAATGAGTGAGAGTGTGTGTGTGTGTGAGTGAGAGATACAGAGAGTGAGAGAGAGACAGAGAGAGAGAGATATAGAGAAAGAGAGATACAGAATGAGTGAGTGTGTGAGTGAGAGATAGAGTGAGAGAGACAGACAGAGAGAAATACAGAGACAGAGTGAGAGAGACAGAGAGAGATATAGAGAAAGAGAGATACAGAATGAGTGAGAGTGTGTGTGTGTGTGTGAGTGAGAGATACAGAGAGTGAGAGAGAGACAGAGAGAGAGAGATAGAGATATAGAGAAAGAGAGATACAGAATGAGACAGTGTGTGTGTGAGTGAGAGATACAGAGAGTGAGAGAGAGACAGAGAGAGATAGAATGAGAGAGAGTGTGTGTGTGTGTGTGAGTGAGAGATACAAAGAGTGAGAGAGAGAGAGAGATAGAGATATAGAGAAAGAGAGATACAGAATGAGAGAGTGTGTGTGTGAGTGAGAGATACAGAGAGTGAGAGAGAGACAGAGAGAGATGGAATGAGAGAGAGTGTGTGTGTGTGTGTGAGTGAGAGATACAAAGAGTGAGAGAGAGACAGAGAGAGAGATATAGAGAGAGAGAGATACAGAATGAGAGAGTGTGTGTGTGAGTGAGAGATACAGAGAGTGAGAGAGACAGAGAGAGAGAGATATAGAGAGAGAGAGATACAGAATGAGAGAGTGTGTGTGTGAGTGAGAGATACAGAGAGTGAGAGAGACAGAGAGAGAGATATAGAGAGAGAGAGATACAGAATGAGAGAGTGTGTGTGTGAGTGAGAGATACAGAGAGTGAGAGAGACAGAGAGAGAGAGATATAGAGAAAGAGAGATACAGAATGAGAGAGTGTGTGTGTGAGTGAGAGATACAGAGAGTGAGAGAGACAGAGAGAGAGATAAAGAGAGAGAGAGATACAGAATGAGAGAGTGATCTGAGTTTGAGAGTAGAAGTCGTGTACCCGTCCTCAGTGCGTACAGTGCGTTATGTTTCTGTACAGTGCAGCGGTATGGATCAGCAGCGGTGCTGTTGGTTTGGTCAGAAATCTGTGCGGAAACAGGGATTTATGGAGTTCAGGAGGAAATGGCAGGGGCTGATGGGATACAGGGGCGTAACCAGACCAGGGATTAGAAAAGATTTATTACTTTTGTTTTATTTTGGTTCGTTTTGAACAATATTTTTTAGGTGCCTACTCCAGCGTTCCACACCTCCGCATTTTTGGATGGAGAACAACATTAACACGTAATAACTTTCCTTACATATGAATTCTTACTGGGCTTACAAGACATCCTGGGTACAAATAAAACCAAACAAACCAGAAATATGTTATGTTTTTAAACATTTTCAGAGCATTTTCTACTCAGCATGTGATTTGTTGTTGCAGAGTCAAAGTAAAAAAAAAAAATGTTAGAAAGATGACCATCTTCAGAAACCTGGCTATAGCAGCTATTTAACACCATCTTCCTGTAGCCAGGAAACTTCCTGTAGGGAATTCTGGATTGGGGAAAATGTTTAGGCTAGACTTTCTTAAAATCACACTGGAACAGAAAAATAACGGTATTTACCAGTTAAACGCCTTTTAAAATAATGTTTTCATGTTATTTTTTTCACACTGTCGAATTATGTTCAGTGAATAAATTCATTCATTTTCGGTCTTCGTTTTCATTCCCTGTAATTTTTCAAATTCTCGAGCCAGACTACTAGAAAAACGTGAACTTTTTAATCCATACACGCAGTATACAGTACATTAATCAGCCTTTCACCTCACACTACAACTCCATTATTACTCCATTATTACTGCATTATTATTATCAGAACTGTAGGCAGTTGGATAGCTAACTAGCACCATTTGACTACTGATAGTAACGATTCAGCCAAGTAAGCAAATAGAGCTCCGTTCCTCTTAATGAAAGGGCTAGCAAGCTAAGCATCTGTAAAAAGCCGTAGTTAAAATACGTAACCTTTTCTCCTGGAGATTTTTATTCTGGGATAATAAATTAATAAAGTATTCCTCACTGTTGTCCAATGCCTGTTTACTTTGACGTTTATCTGTAGGCTAAAATCACATGATAGTGACTATAGACTTGTGTTCAAGGTAAACATAAGGTTTCGAGGTTAATTAACCCCTAAAACTCCCGGGATGAATAAGTGATTAATAAACTCAGATTATTATTATTATTATTATTATTAGATACTCAAACTCTTTGCTCACGGTATATTTTCGTATACAGATAAGCTTCCTTTCTTTCTAAATATTTTGTTTTGTGCTCAGTATTTATTTTGATCTGTAAATGCTGGTTTTTCTACTACTGCTGTAACACTGCAATTTCCTCTCTTTCTATATACCTATCTTCCTATCTTCTCTATATTCCTATCTATCTGTCTATCTATCTATTTAAGTGATTTTGCTGGAAGTTAGCTGAAACGTTCTCTATTTTTTTTTGAAACCCAAAATCCCATCTCCTGTTTCACTCTACAGGACCGCCTCCTTGTTCTGATGGAGTGGATGGCTGTTGTCATTATTTATAATGATCCAATTATAATTTAACACTTATATCCGGATTTCTATAAAGCTATTAATATTGCCTGACTGTGAGGAGACGTTTGAAAAGTTTTCTGACCCCATTTTTAATTAGAGGTGGCTTTTGGTTTGGAAGTTTTATTCTGGTTACGCCCCTGGCGTGTGTGAAATGTGATACAAGGTGCTGAATAAACACGTGGCAGGGCTGAGATGTGTGTTAATCTCGGGGCTTATATCTTTAGAACGAGGGTGATGTCAGTCTGCAGAGCTTTAGGATAGAATGGACTGTAAGGGATGAACACCCACACACACAGTCACACACAGTCCCACACCGTCACACCCACACCGTCACACCAGGTTTTAGTCTGAGAATGGAGGATGGAGGGGTGAGTGCGTGTCGAGGGGCGGCGGAGGGAGCGAGGTTCAGGACGGACGGACAGACAGACAAAAAGAGAGAGAGCGGCAGTGTGTGTGTTTGCGTACCGATGGCGAGCTGTGGCAGCGTGCACCCCAGCCGCTCGGCGATGGCCTGCAGCTCTTTCAGCTTCGTCTGCTGACGCCGGCCCTCCTCGCTCAAGATCTTGTCCTTCAACCACTGGTAGCCCTGTTAACGACACAGCACACCTGCTCAAAAACAAGGGCCCTGTGCACGCACGCACTCACGCCGCTGCTGCTGCTCTCTCTCTCACACTCACATACACACACACACCTGAGTACACACACACACACACACTCCCAGCAGCGTCTGCGTGAACAAGGGCCTGTTTTTAAACACGTGACTCTGTCTTTCCCAGCACTGACACAGGCAGAACATTTTACACACGTCCCTCTGCCTGTACAGCTTTAAAGGAGCAGTTAGGCAAAAAAAACATTTCAACAATTTTCCTCTCACCGCAAATGTAAGCGTTCAGCCGAGATGTGTTTGGCGTCTGACTCTACGCTCACACGAACGAGTGATGTGTTGATTGCAGTTTGTCGCTTGTGGGTGTGGCCTGTCTGGTGGTGTTTTATTTTATTTTTTATTTTTTTCCCTAAACGGAGGTAGCCAAAATGTACAGCCTGCACCCATTATACGATTTATACACACTGCTTTAAAACAAACAAACAAACAAACAAAAAACATTAAAGTTATGTTCCGGCTTCGTACTAGCTTCATTTTCAGATCAGATTAGCAAAGCGAGCTCAGCGCGCTAGCGACATACGCTCACCAGAGGCATCAACAATCTCTGCTACTTCCTTCCGAGCTTTATTTTCTTATTTTCTTAACATCTCTATACACGATTAATAAGAGGTTGACTACTACAGGATAAGATGAAATCACGGTTAGGCATTAAATGGGAGCTGAAAAAAACGTCGGACATCATCATATCTAATTTACGACTGAGAAAATCTCAGCTGAAATCGTGTCTTAGTGTCACACACGTGTGTAAAAAAAATGAACATTTACATTTACAGCATTCGGATTCAGACGTCTGTATACGGAGCGAATTACAGAAGTGCTCCGTAGTCTCTATAGAAAACACATCCTCAGGCTAGTTCACTAGGTCAGGGATACTGATGAGAGTATTTTTAGTTGCTTTTATCAATCTCAACATAGGGTGAGATTTACTTTTTGAACTTATGAATGCCACTTATGTAATTTTGCTGAAGTTTTGCTAAGGAAGCTTCAATAAAAGACGTTTTGTGTTCAGAGATTTTTTTCCAACGTTTATAAAACTGCAAAGGAAATCAAACGAAGGAAAAGTTTTTAATGATCAGTCAGTCAAACAAGAGGTTATAAAAATACAAAAACACTAAAAGTGTATCGTGCTGTTATTATATGATGATATCGATATCGTGTAGTCGTATCGCCCAGCCTTACATTAATGAAATATGTAACGATTGGAGGATCAGCTACATTTGGGACGAGTGGAAAATTGTGTAAATGTGTGTTTTGCCAAACTGATTCCTTTAAGACTTTAACACACACACACACACAAACACTGATGAGTGTTCATCACTGAATCCTTTCTGTTCAATTTTTACTAATTACATACATCAAATAATTATAATCAGCATGCATATTTGTGTGTGTGTGTGTGTGTGTGTGCTGGGACAGCAGTATATGATTGGTTAAGATTAACAGTGGGAAGGGTCGAGTCTGTTTGATGATCCAAGCACTCATAGATCTGAAAAAAACACAAGACCCATCACTGTCCAGATCACCAGCACAGCGTCGGTTCGTACGGGATCGTACACACAGGTGAGAGCACGGAGCACGGAGCACGGAGCACGGAGCATGAGCGTGGTGTTAGAGCACTGAGGACACGGAGAGGTGAGGGACGAGGTGAACGCTCCAGCCAAGACCTACGGACCAACAGCGATATGATGCTGCATGCCACTTCACTCACACACACACACACACAAACGCACACACACACACACAAACGCACAAACGCACACACACGCGCTACTGCACTGGACAAATTCAGGACTTGTGTGAATGTGTGTGTGTAAGAGAGTGTGTATGAAAATGATCAGCAGGGCCTAAATGTCCTCCTCAGAGTTACCACAGAGACACGGTCACATGACAAAACTGCTCTGAAGGCTCATGCCACAACAACAAACACAAGAACATTCACAGACGACACACATCCACAAGGAAAAACACCCAAAGCTAGAACCTGGAAGACACGAACACATCCATTAGAGCACCAAAGACACAGAGAACCACGATACAAAGCCACAAATGTTGCAGAAATCTAGAAAAATAAAAAAAACATGGAGGGAGAAAGAGACTGATGGGAAACGGAGTACCTTGAGAGAGGCGCGAGAGTACGGAGGAACGCCGCTGTCGTATTTCCCTGAGATGATCCCACAGGCCAGCGGAGACCACGTCATTGCCCCTACGCCTGAAACACACACACACACACACACACACACACAGTGCGGAAATTCATTGTCCCCTTGTATAACACATGTGCTAGAGTAGCTTTTCCGTTGCACCTTGAGCGCACCTTCACACACTTACACCTCTTTCCCGGACTTGTACGCTACACACGAGTGTTTTCCCATCATTCACCTGTTATTAAACGTGTATTATACTATCGGCCCTAACAACTAATAACGTCAACAATCATCACGAAATGGCAGCGAGCTCCAAAACTAATCAACTGAACAGCTCCTCTAGCTAGTTCACTAACATCAGCTTTATTTACTTTAATGCTAGCTGTGGTTGTAGCACTAGGTTTTGCAACAAGCTACAAAACAAAGACAGGAAACAAAAAAAACTGCTGTTAGCTTATTCAACAGGTTTATTTTTGTTCATACTAGCGTTAGATATTGGGTTTGTTGATATTCGGCTCTGTATGTTGAATATGTTTTGAAAAACTCTACGCACACGTTATATGTTTCAAATGAGTAAGAAATAAAAGCACAAAATACTCAGTATTACTCAGTGTGGTGTGATGAAACAGAATTACTCTTAACTGATTATTTTCCTATAACTGCACAGCCCTGAAGTGTTTTACTCCTTTTATACCACTGCAATTTTTCATTAATTATTATACAATGTCATACTTTTGTTTCATTTATACGCAACATGACAACATAAACAACATTAAAGCAGCTATAAACAGTTGTTCACCAAAAAAAGAGGAACGTCTGTATGAATGCATCTCACCAGATAACTATAATGTGATTATTGGGGTTTAGATTTAGGTTTTTTCTGCCCTAGTTAAGGTTTGAAGCTAGCTAATGAGCGTATGATTTGTTCGTAACTGAGAGCAAAACACTTACCGATCTTATGAAAGAGCTCGGGCAGCTGCACTTCCACCTTCTCTCTCTGGAACATGTGATACTCCGCCTGCTCGCAGATGGGGGGGATCTGGTTAAACTGCCGCGCCACGGAGTACGCTTCCTGCAAACACCATCGTGAATCTCAGAGTCGGTTTGGTTGTTTCAGGTGCCGACTGCTATTGCGCAAGCGAACAGGATTGATGCACACAGGATGGTGAACATGGTGTAGGTGGCTGAAATTGTTGTCTGACTCATGCTGTTTTTGGTGACTGATAAATTCAACATCAAAGCAGTAACGGCAATTTAATGGGCTCGTATCAAAACGCTCCTAGCTGAGGCGGATTTGCGTCTCCTGCGCAGGCTGGGAGCGCTCGCTGCCTGTTCCGAGACATCTGATAACGTTGGAGAGGTCAGAGAGGAGGAGTTAGCGTGACAGGAGGAAGCTGAAGTGACTCACCATTATCTCCATGGGACTCCAGCGGGACGTGCCCCAGTACATCGCCATTCCCTGGTTGATCACGTGGGTCATCGCTCGCACCGTCTCTGCAAACCGTCAGAGCAGATTGACCCAAATTCACACAACCGTCCAACTAATGATGGATCATTTCACCCCAGGAGAAAAATTACAGAAAGAAAAGAGATTGATTTTTTTTTTTTTTTTTAAGAAGCACAGTCTTAATGAAGTATTTGATAGATTGCACTGAAACGAGGTTGCGGCTCTAATCAATACAAACAAAGCAAAACAAAAATCAACAACCTCCAGGCTCGGGGGTTATTTAGTAAACAAGAAGCGTGCATGAAAATCAAAAAAGCGTCTGTACTAATTATTATATTCGATGCTTGCGTTGGCTGAGAAAAAGAGTCTGGAGAAATCATTTACATCTATTTCTCTGGCAGCCATGTTTGATTAAGAGTGTGTTGAGGAGACACGGATAAATGCGGAGCGATTTAGATGCTTGTACGGCACGACGGAATACAAACACCACATGCTCCGGGGCTGAGCTGTGCGCTAACGTGTGACCTCGGTGAACTTTCAAAAGGGCAGCTGGAGAAACAAAAGAGAAAAAAAAAGGTAAATGTGTTTCTTGTGCCTCCAACTAAAAAGACCAGTCAGGTTTCATTGCTATGTTAAAATCCATACGGCAGAGGTCTCCGAGTTCAACAAGGTCTTGATAGGAAAGTTCACACACATTTCCACAGGGAAGAGTTTCATAAAAAAGAAAAAAAAAAAAAAAGAAAAAAAGAAAAAGTGAAGCATGGTATTTACATAAAGCCAGTTCTGCTTATTCTGGGAACGTTCACTAAAGAGCATCTGAAACACTCGCACCGAGGCATTTAGGATGTTTAGATTTACTCATCGTGAACAGCTACTACCGGGAAACAGTCATGAAATGAAGATTCTCTGAAAGTACACATAGATATCATTGCATTTCTCGTCACATTGTACAATCGCCGCTATTTTCAGGACGACAGACCTCATTAATGTTATTGTGTCTTTGCTTCATTAATTAAGAAGATTTTATTTAACGTTTAATCTGATAATCAGCAGCGCTCAGACTCTTCGCTACACACACTACCTCTTGAACGAGCAGCAGCGCAGCGGATCCTCCCTGTCACGCTGCCTCGGAGCGATTTTAGCTGATGTGATGTGACAACTGGGAAATTCATCTCGGCAGTGAGTATTACTAACATCATCAAAAGTTATCAACTAATCGTCTCTATTATGACAGTTTTTTTTCTCCTCCTGATGAAACCCACTGAGATCTTTTACCCACATGGACATGAAGACCCGTTTATTCTCTTCCTGAAGTACTGCGAGTAATTTTAGCCATCTTTCACCTCTAGTTACGTTTTTGTCGTGCAGCGAAGCTAGAAATTCAGTCTCAATTGTCGCACCCGCATCAGAAAAATTATCTGTTTGATATCAGCAAAAACGCTGGACAGGATATCGGAGAAAACATATCGGATATCGGATCCTGAAAAAAGTGGATCCGATAATTGGATTTGGAAGAGAAGTTTATTTTTGGAACTGGAAATGTTAACATACAAGTTTTCTTTTTCTGTTTTTTATTATATTTATACTTCACTATATAGTGATTTCTTTGTGAAAGATTTTAAAAGTGTTTCAGTTTAAAAAAAAACATTTAAACTTAGTAGTTTTTTATAGAAAACAATATCAAATGAGTATAAGTTTCGGCTGATATTCAAGGGCTCGGTATCGGTATCAGAAAACGGCGATGCCTCCATCACAAGTCTATTCCTTCCTGTTACACATTTGTGTGCCTGAAATTCCCTTAAAGTCCTCAAACAGGAAGGAAGCTATTAAAGAAAAACTATTTCAAACATTTGACCTAGCTGTGACCTTGACCCTGTTTGGATCAACACTCGTACACCGTGATGGAAAAGTGACTAATATGATACCAGATACTTGTAGTGGAGACTGAGAGGGAATCTGATTTTATATCAGCAGGTTTCTTCATGTGGTTTAATTTTAAAGCTGTTCCACTTCAGGGGATTTATGGCCAGTAAAAAAACAAAAACAAAAACATTTTCACTGTTTTTAACGTCTTTCATTACTAGACGGACAGTTTAACGTCTGACTTTTACAAGTCGTACAAGTGGAGAAACTGTTGTTAGTGGAATAAATGGAATTGTTTTTGACGGGAAAAACACTATAATTATAAATAAATTTAGTGTCAGAAAATTTAGTGGGCCGTGTCCGAGCTGAGACAGCTGATCAGAAGAGAAGAATCTTAATTTAATTCTAGCCACAAAAAAAAAAAAAAAAAGTGGAGAAAAAGTGCAGAAATATCAATTTGATAGAAATGAGCTGCAAATGCTTTTTTTTTTTTTTTTTTTTTTTGACGTGTTTTCAGTCAGTAGGAACTTACCTTGAAACATAAAAGCTATCGTCCACTCAGATAAATGAACATTATATCATGTGTAAATACTTACATTAACGTTAAACATTCACGTGAGACATTTTATTAATAAAAAGTGAATTTTTATACTGTTAGAGTTACACTGTTCATCAGCAGTCTCACCTTCCATGGGCGTGTTGGGGTCGGGTCTGTTAGCAAACACCACGTCCACGTAGTCTAACTGCAATCTCTCCAGTGAAGCTTTTAACCCTGTGGAGTTTCACACACTGCATTAACACGCGTTTAATCGCCGTCACGCCGTCGAGTCGCATAACAGAGCAACACATCACTGTCACATCACAGTCTGAACCCATTTCACTGCAGTAAACTTCTCTCTCTCTCACACACACACACACACACACACACACACACACCGAGAACTATACTGAGACACGTACACACACGTGTATATACACTGTATAACATTTCCTTTTCTATATTAACGAGTGCAGCGTGTCGTCCTGCTATAAACACAGTCACCACAAAATAAACCACAAAAACTAAAATCATATCTTGCTTAAAAAAGCGAGAATCGTAATTTTTTAAAATAATAAACCTATGATTCATGCATTTATGTACTTACAGTAATATTTTATTCTCTAATATTTAGCTCTAAATTTTTTTTAATGCAAGAAATTCGACTCCTATAAACTTTCTGTATTTGCTCACCGTAATGTTAAGATGGTGTAAAAATAACTGTTTCAAAAAATAAATAAAATGCCAATAAAACACCGCCATGGGGAAAAAACATGACATCAGTACGTGGTTGTTGGAATTAAAGTACTTCTATTACTTTTTTCAGAGATATTCTTTAAAAAAAAAAAAAAAGAAAAGAAAAGATTCGTCATGAAGGTTTATGCTTTAAGTGACACAGTTTCGATTTGACATAAAAGATAGTATCTAAAAAACACTTAAATTTATACTTTTTGCTTTTAAATTGGTAAATATTATAAAAACAAGAACAGTATTTAAAATGATTTAGACAGTGCTGATGTATAAAGGGTGATATCGAGCTTTTCTGTACTTCACTGTAACAGAAACCTTCAGCTCACAGATGACTGACTTCTCCTAGGAGCGAGAGACTTTAATTAAAAACGACTCTCTCTCTCTCTCTCTCTCTCTCTCTCTCTCTCTCTCTCTCTCAGCATTAATAAGTGTAACTCTGGGCACGGTGTCGTGTGTCGTTCTGGAGTTAGACTCACCTTCTATTATGTGCTTCCTGGAAAGTCCTCTTTCAGTCTCTGCCCTGAGAGAACGTTAAAAACAACAAGGTTCTGCTGTTACTTTATTCAAGATAATTCTACAAATATTATTTTAATGGTTTAAAAAGAATCATAATGATCAGTGTGCACTCTCAAAATTACACTGGATTAAATAAGTGGAAGACTATAAATATATTTAGCGTTTCTAATCAAGCCTGGTATTAACTGAACGTTTCAAAATGGCATTTTATCACAGCACATGTTTAACATTAGACACAAAAGTGGGGTCTGGTGAAGGGGCATTTTGTTAAATTTAATTATAGTAAAATAGAAATATAGAAATCACAACCTACCTATATATCATTAAAGTTATTATATTTATTACTGTGGTATTAGTTTGGCTGATATCTTAAACTGAATGAGTTTAATCCAAACCTCACTAACTTGAATATTAACGTGAAATAAAATCGAATCTGTTTGAACAGGCAAAAATTATTTTAAAAAAATTTAAATAATGTCACGGGGGTCTGTAGAATTCATTTTACAGTTAAAGAAGTCAAGCTTGCTGTATCGCCTTCCCAGAATATCGATCTTAATGATTCGTAAACGTAAACAATAAGCAGATTAACCTTGAACTTTGACCTTTCCTGCCCCGTGTTGAAGACGCATGCAGTCCTGTGATTATGCTACGATTCTTCAGATTGAAAAAATAACTGTGTCCTGTCATGAATATATTGCTGGATATTAAAAACTAAGGACTTACAAGGTATAAATTTATTATACTTTCGTTAGACCCTCATGTCTCACCTAAGCAGGGCAAATTCCTTCAAACAGTGTAAAATACAGCACGGGGTGATGTGTATTAATATTTAATAACTATTTTATTACAGGGCTTGAAGGCATTTTTTACAATAACCCACAAAATGGTGCGACGTCCAGAAAGATAAATTATTCAACTAGGAAAAAGAGATCATACGAAACGACTGGTACAAAAACAGACCTCAGCATCCAAACAACGTTCAAATCTACTTTAGTATTAGATTTAGTTTTGTAAAAGAACTGACGTAACTCAGATACTCCGGTTTTACAATACTGTTCAGCACTATTAAAACCAAACCAAAGGATCGATAAGAACATACTTTCCACCCCAGAATATTTTTGTGGTGATCACTAAACTGGAGCGTCTGCAAAGAAAGAGAGAGAGAGAGAGAGAGAGAGAGAGAGAGAGAGAGAGAGAGAGAGAGAGAGAACAGTACATGAAAAATGTTAAGGACTCGTATTTAACACAGCAGCTTAAACTACAAGACATTTAAATGTCTCAAATGCTAATAAATGCATAGCTTATTTTCAAAACACACACACACACACACACAGATCAGCACCTAGAAAGAACCGTTACTTTCTGCTTTATCACTCGAGCCCAGACAGATTAATTTCGAAACTCTGATTTTTAATAAGCACGTGGAGACGCTTTAACCGCATTAAGAGATCAGCTGGTAACCAACTGAGCGTCTGATCCATTACTCAATACTCTGATACGCTGCTGCTGCTGCTAGCGTTAATGTTTCATGCGCACGTCGTATTGTTGTCGTCCCACGGCTTTTCCACTGAGCTGAGAAACGGACGGAGTAAATTAAAAATGTCGGCGTACATTAATTTTTGTAGATGGTATCATTATTATTACTATTATTATAATTTTTTTGTTAGTATTTATTTATTATCCTTATTGAATCAGAGTCACTGAACTGTTTTGTGACATAATTTAATTTGGTGAGAAATTAAACTCATTCACTGTAGTTGGGTTTTTTCCCCCCTTTTATATTCTGCTTTTGTTTTCAGAATGAGGTGTTCTGTATATCTGTTGTGAGGAGATGTGTCTCTTTAAAGAGGAAAATCCATGTAACATGATGTTCAGAGGATCCTCAGTAAAATGATCGTATTTTTTATCTCCCTTAAGAAAGAGCACTGTACATTAGGCATGTTGATGCTGAATAAACATGTCCAAAAAAACAAAACAAAAAAAAACTTATCTTCATACCTCCATCCTTTCTTCTTTATGATGTTGCCCAGCACCACTTCGGCCCTGGAACAGAGAGAGAGAGAGAGAGAGAGAGAGAGAGAGAGACATCTTCACCAAAAACATCACACACAAAATTCCAAATTTCTGCAATTTAACAAATGAAGAAAAACTAAGAATCATTCTGGGAGAAGGAAACACTGCAGCCTTCGCTGCAAAGTATGTATCGGAATGTGAGAGTCTGAGGGACAGCGAGACACCGAGTGTCCTGCACACACCCTGAATACACACACCATGTTCACACACTCACCTGTCAGGTTCTTGTTGTTGTTTGCTTTATGTATATATATATTTTACTGTTCCTGTCTATGATGTTTGTAATGTTTAAATATGTGTATATATGTTTTTTGTTTTTTTTTGGTATGAATTTTGGTTTAATCTACTTGCACTATTTGCTTTGGCAACAATGTGATTTATAACATTCATGCCAATAAAGCACTGATGAACTGAACTGAACTGAGAGAGAGAGAGTGAGAGAGAGAGAGAGAGAGAGAGAGATGGCCTAGATCACACACATCAATCAAATAAACAGAAGTAGTGTTGCCAGTACACTCATTACTAAACCCTTGACGTTAAATCACCTTTACGTTGCACAGTCAGTCTTCTCAACCTCCTGTCTTTTCATAATGCTGTTTGGATTAGTCTTTATGCTCCTGCTGTTCTGTTCCCTCTCGTCATTTATACCGCTCGCCGTATTCATTACGCTGGGCTGCACTTTTTGTTCATCGATGTTATCTTCCTCTTTGGGATACGTGCATCGTTTTCAACTTTAACTCTGTCCAGCTGTTGAGGTTTTTTTTTTTTTCCAGACCTATAGCGATCATATAATAATAACTTCACCGATACATCACTGGAAAAGTCTGTTAATTTACGTTACAGCATAACACAAAGCTTCTCTCTCTGTTCTCTCCAGTGCAACCAAACATCACAGACACAACAGTATGACGTAAGAGACAGAAATGTAACAGATGTGGCAGGTTTCTTAATTTCAGCTCCATCCAAATCTGCTTAGCTCTGCCCCGTTTCCCTAAAACGCAAACCACAGTTTAGTGTGGTCGTTTTGAGAAAACAGGAAGGCTGGTCAAAATTTTGATTTGCCACTCAGGCAACCAGGTGCTTCAGAAATTACAAACTTGAACTTTTCTCTCTCCAACATGACAAACTTTCACCTCTATTGAAATAATACAAGTCAGACTAGAAAGGAGGAGAAGTGTTTTGCATAAAAATTGGTGCATATATACACACACACACAGTTTTATATTAGTACCTAGCTTAGGTTTAGGTTTAACAAGGTTAAAGTGCACATAAAGTGGCTTAAGAGTGTTGAACAGATTCCGTATGTTGACGTTTTGAAACAGGAAGTGATTTATTTCCATTCCGGTCAACAGCATTCGATATTACATTCTAAAAAACGTAATCGCAGCTTAGCTAGCTCAACGTGCTGGACGACTGAAAAGGCTGAACGCTTTAATGTGGTGGATTGTGGAGACAAGGAAGACATCCTGAACACGAGTGTAGGTTTGTTTTAAAAGTAAGACTGTGTGTGTGTGTTTGGTGCCAGTGACGACGGATCATCTCCAGGAAGGAAGTCGTCAGCTTCTGTGTAAATTATAAACATTACTTGTTTACCAACTTTGAACACTATGGAGCACAGACAGAATTTATGTCTCTTGAGAAGAGAGATTCCTCAGAGTGTTTCATCAGATGAAAATTCTGTCCTTGAGTGCAGGAAGAGTCAGTGGCGTTACTGTATAATGTGTCTACGGCGCCGAGACGCAATCATTTAAGTGGACTAGAAATCAGAAAATGAACAATAAGTACCATCACTGCTTTTTTTTTTTTCCCTCTGCAGATCTTTTTCTCTGCACACTCAGCTGAGCACCACTGACAGCTCATTTGCTGAGACTCTTTATGGCAGTTAATAGGAGTGCCGTGGTTGCTAATTGGCCCCCGGAGTGTGTCTGATCGAGCCTGATATCTGCCATCCGAGCGGGAGCTCCACCACGCGCTCAACACGTCAGACAGGACAAGCTGTCCTCCTGAAACGTGGCCTCCTCGATCTGCAGATCCTCGTCCCCTCCAACCTTCTGTCTCAAATTTTGCTGTTTTGAACACCCTCTCCTATTCGGCTAATCTTCTGAAGAGAAGAGAAGAGAAGAGAGGAGAAGAGGAGAGAGGAGAAGAGCGCGCCATTGCAGATGTCCAATTAGTCTGACCCTCGGGTCTCTTCTCGCCCTTGAGTCGTGATCTTTTCAGAGCAGCCAATCAGCAAGATTCTCACGTTAGCCGAGGTTCTAATGGGAGGTTCTGCTAAATGCATCTCAGTTCAACATCTATGTGTTAACACTTCAGTCACATCTTTGGCTGCTTTGAGGATCTGGAATGCCAGGACGTTCCGAGTCGTTAGGCGTTAGCAGAAATAAAGATAAACGTGTGCTGAAATCATCTGTAAGTAAGGTTTCAGAGTGAGTTTGGGTGAGAACGTTGTGTAATAGAGATGGAGATGGAGGCAGACGGGCGTGTGGGTGGCACAGCCTGTGTTTTTGTTTGGTTATGCGAGAAGGAGAGAAAGACTAAGAGCGAGAGGTTACATGTGTGTGTGTGTGTGTGTGTGTGGACGTCATGTGTCGGGGTGAATATTTACTCCAGGGTGTCGTGGATCGCATGTGCGAGATCACTGCCTTCAGGCGTTCCAAACACCATCCGCTAGAAACCACACACACACACACACACACACGCCACCCCTCTTCTCTCCATCCACCCACTCCATCAGAGCCGATGTTTAGCACCAAGCTAACTGCAGAACGCAATTCATTTTGCTTGCTAATAAAGCATCCTGTCAGACTGCTCTTCACGTTCACACACACTAGCTAAATCTTCCGAGCCGTGCTCGTAGCGTGAGTCTGCAGGGAACCGAGGCGAGGATCGGGCGGTTAGAGGAAATCGCTGCTCACGGCGTTTTAGGCTGCATTTCTGAGGTCACTGCTTCCTGCGGTAAGGAGGACGGAAACGTCTCCAGACAACTAAGTGCACTGGAAAATATTTAATAAGGTCATCAGTCTGTGTAGCTTCATTACTGATATTATGTTTTGGATAACAGTAAAGGGGTAGAGCATCTGCAAAGCTCAGCAGCACACTATAAGGCCAAAGGTTTGTGCAAATCTGACCGTCACACCCAGATTCAGTTGTTAGTTTGGGGAAGAACCACATGTGGGTGTGATGGTCAGGTGTCCACATACTTTTGGCCATATAGTGTAGAAGTTTGAATATTATTCAAAATATATTTACATATTCCAAATATTCAAAGGCAAAATCCACAATGGAATGTTTTCCCATTTTTCACTTCCAGCTCCTAATTTTTTTTTTGGGGCTAAATGGTCCTTATTCCATACATGTTCTTACATTTTTTTTAATGATGCATATATTTTTTTACTCAAACATATATAGATAAAGAACGTCAGCAAAATATTAAAAGTAATCGGTTAATTTCCACCATTTATCGTCGTGTAGGTAAACCTGAAAAGACATTTTATTGGATATATATTTTGCGACATGTAGGTTGTGTAATTCCGTGTTATACTCTATACAGCAAGCGTTCAGAGTGGATCGACTCAAACATTTTCGTTCCCAAAATGTTTGAGCAAATGACTTTAAATGGACATTATGAATATTCAAATGGAATTATGAACATTCCACTGTCGTCGTGATTGCTGTCATGAGCCGCGTCTCAAAGAAAAAAGTCTGATCTTACATTCAAAGGTCTTTACTACATCCAGAAAATCCAGAAGCCTGATACACAAAACAGACTTTTTGTTAGGTTTGATCGCGACATAAGAGGTTTTTAAAATTCGAACCCTACTTGATAATCGAATGGTACGCAAGTTTGTTTAGTGAAGGTAGATGGACTGGGAAATTTGTCCATTTTTATTGCTGAACTACTCTTAGTGCTGCATGTCAGGATAGTGAAAGGACTGAACTCTCTGAATTACACTCTTCATTTAAATGAGGCTTGTTCGAATGTGGCTCCCAGTAACATTTCAAAATGTTCACACACAAAATCCATCTTCATAGTCAGAGCAATAATTCTTGTATTACTTCATAAAATAAATGAATAAAACAAGAGAGGGGGATTGTGAGCTTGTCTCATGACCTCATTTGTAAATGAAACCCTGCTTGGGGAACCCCTGGGCTAACTGCATGCTGGAGTCGAACACTGAACCTTTCCTTTTTAATGCAGAATATTACAGCCCTGGTGTAGTGTGTCTCAATATAACTCCGAGATCATTATTACACCAATTATGAATATGATACTTGAGCATGTAAGCACAATTTAGTATAAATTACAAACAATTAAAGAGTTTTCACAAGCTGAAATTGTGTCTATAATTATTTTTTTCCCTGAATGTGACGTTGTGAAATTCAATTCAACTTCATTATAAAACAGAACAATTTAGTGATTCTTGAAAGAGAGTTTAAATGTTTTAGATTTAAGCTTCCTCAAGAAGTGCTTTCCTATCAGTTCGCCGTCCTCATCCTCTCGCAGCATGTGTGGTTTAGTAAACTCTTGGAGCACAGTAATGACTCCAGGTTGTGTCATTTTATACGTGGAGAAAATTAATCCCTCAGGTTCATCCCGCTAATAAGAAAGGCTGATGATATACCGATGGTTAAATCTGACCTGACAAGTTTGTTCTTCATTAAAGGAATTTTTTTTACGGATTTGACCTTTAGCCTTGCATGATGAATTCTGTGCCACTTCCGTGACCTTTGGATGGTTTTACCACCGGAGTTCATACAAAAAAACAAAACAAAAAACAAACAAAAAACTGATTTCAACAAACATCGATGATTCAGTCTGATTATATGACTAGTTCGGGGTTAGGCTGGAACACAGACATATGCTCCAGACTATGGTGACTGGACTAAATACGACATGGCGAGGAGTTCTGGCTCACTCACTTTCCTGCAGCGTAGACCTCAGCCGTGTCGAACAGATTGATCCCGTTCTCGTAAGCCAGAGTCATCAGCTGTTCGGCCATCTGCCGGAGACGAAAAGAGGAGGAGAGGGAAAACGGGGGAAGAGCTGCTTCAGTCTCTTTAATTCAAAGCTCTCTTAACTACTATTTTTAACAGTTACAGTTATTACTGCAAACCAAGCTGTCTTAAGAGTAATGTGTTTTCGCGAGATCTTACCTCGTCTGTGATCTGACCTCCAAACGTCACCCATGTTCCTGTAGAAAAAAAACCCTCAAATCACTTCCTGCTGTCTATAGAGTTAAACCGCTTCACATTTCTAAATAAAATACACTGTTCTGAAGAGCTTTCCTCTAATCCACAGACAAACACAACCCTAATCATCTCCTAAAAGCAACAGTGCACATGAAGATGGCACAAGAAAACATTAGCAGCACCTAGAGTTAAAGGTGCAATAGGCAATTTTTTCTTAATAGTACAATTAACCTGGAAAATATTTCAGAACATGATGAAAATGATTGCTTAAGCTATAGCATCAGTACAAGCGTATTATGCGGATTAGAAAACTCGTTTGGAAAAGTAGTCGTTCCGGTAAGCGCCCAGCGCAGCCAGATAATTTTACTGTGAACGAAAAAACCATGCTGTGCTTCTGAATAAACTTAACAACAAGAAACATAGTGAAACTACAGCAAACCTTTTTAGCTTATTATTATTATTATTTTTTTTTTGCAGAGATGGAAAAAAATTCTGTGCATGGATGGGAATAGAAAGGGTGGGTTCAGGGAGTAGAAAAATCGTTCCAAAGTTAAACTTCCCTGACTTAACGGCTAGAGCTCTAATCTTGACTAATCTTGACTAATGCACCTTTAAAGGGAAAAAAAACAAAACAAAACACAATCTGGTAGCTACTAACAACTGCTTTGCCCAAGCCCCGCCCCTTTTCCTTGTAGCTCTATTTGGATGGGGTTGTCTGTAATATTTTACATCTCCTCTGAGATAAAGGGACGAATTTCTGGAGGATAGCGTCACACACGGTGCGGCACAACCAGCCTGAAAATATTTTTATACATAAGGTTTTTCTTTTCTTTTTTTTTCCTGATAATGGGCTCCTAGCGTACGCAGTACAGATGAAGTTATACAACCTATACCACATAAGAGATTCCTCCAAAGAGTTTATCGATTTGATACGCGTGCTAGGTGACTAAACACAGCGAGTTGCAGCGGTGAAAAAAATGCAAGAGGCAGCATCTAGCATCTGCTTGCAAAATTACTGAAGCGTCGATTCGGATGGGACTCAAATGATGTAATTTTCTCAGGGGAGCACGGAAAGTCACAAGTCACGGAAAGCACTTACCTAAGCCAAGGCACGACACCCTCAGTCCAGACTTCCCAAGGTTTCTGTAAAGAGAAAAAAAATAAACATTTCATTAGTTTTGCTCTCCTGTTTTTCAACTGACAAAGCTGCAGCTCACAAGAGAAAACTCAGGATGTCAGAGATCTCAGGAAAATCTTCATCATCCCAGGTATCAAGAATCAGATTAGATATAGATTAGATACTCCTCGTATTAAATCCACTTGCAGTGAATCTGATTTTGAAACCAGCTGCAATCTGAGGACATGCTTCATGGAAAATCAGGCTCGTCTTCTGCTCGTCTTCTCCAACAACAGAACCAGTCAAGAGAAACATTTCAAATGAAATAAACTCAGATTGTTAGGGTAATCGTGTAGGTCGGATTACATCGTCAGCTGAATACATTAAATAATTAAATAAATTAAATACATTAAAGTAAATGTTCCTAAGCTTCGTGGTCAGCTAATGGTGCACGGCTAGACAATATTGACTGGATCTCCCTGCTAAGCTCACAGCTCCGTCACGGCGGCTCCGCAAGAAGGAAACTCGGCTTCAGAGACAATTTACAGAGTAAGACAAACCCTGTTATCCGCACACTGAGCCAGACTGATCGGGTTAGGTATAATTTCAGTAGAACTGCGTGATACACTACCAACTTGGCTAACTGCTAAAAGAAAATGGCTGACTAGTGACACTCATCCTCTCCTGCCTCAATTCTAGCATCACTACTAGGGGTTGCATAGACTAGTTGATTAATTCTTTCACTGTTGGTCGCTGTGGGAATGTTGACGAGTAGGGGAGGTGGGGGGAAAAAAAACAGTGAGGCAGACCGTTTAAATAAAAAAAAAAAAAAAGAAAAGAAAACTATTTTAGAAAATATTTCAGAATAAATAAAGCCGATTCTACCATGAACTGCACAAGACTATGCTGGGAAATGCCTTTTTTTTTTTTTTGCTTTAAATGTCCTGCTAACCCTGACATCACTTTGTATAAAATGTAGAGCTGAGCACAAGACTGTTTTATAATCCTGAAGGAATTCCTTCAGCAGTTAATTTTATCATCCTTTAAAGCTATATTAAGCTAAAGCTGTACACTGTTACAGAGTGAATTCGGTCATGATCAGCGCTGTGTAAAAAGAGCGCTTTTGGAGCCGCGGGTTGCGCATCACTATCCAATCGCATTCGGCTAGTTTAGAGTCAGATCAGTGGTGCATTCTGGTTCAAAGAGATCGATCCAGACTCGCTTTCAGACACTACTGAGGTCGGAGTCGAATGTGGCAGAAAAACACGCACCTGTAGACATCACATCCTCCATCCATCATTAGCTTAATAATAAGAGCAAGCTTCCATGCTGCGCATTTTAAGTTTCAGAATTAGTGATTTGACCTACCAACTCATTCACAAGCGTGAATTTTAAGAATAGGTCCTTAAACAGTGCAACGTGACACACAAATTTATTATTTTGCACAGTTCTTGCACTGATTTATTTACTCTTGTAGCCTGTAGCCTGTGTGGCTGTTAATTGAACTGCAGTTCGACACTTTCTAAAAATGGTGATGTCCTGAAACATATTTTGCTTTAACTATTTTTCTTTTATTTACTTGTCGACTAGTAAAAGTTCTATTAAAAGTATTCGTAGTCCTTACACCCTCTAGCCACTATCAGGCCAGGTAATTATAAAAAATAAAAAGACAGACCTAGAGAGGTCACTTCAGGAGAACTGATTTCTGTCTCACTATGGACACGGAGTTACAGTACTGAGAGAAACAGCAGCTGAAGAAATGCTCAGGGAGCCTAAAGGTACAGGGATAAGCAGTGAGGAAACCGGTTGCTCTGCAGGATGCTGAACGCGGCAGATGGGAGGCGTCACGAGACGAGACACGGCTGTCTCCCTTATCAATTAAACCACTCACCTCCTCGTCAGGAAGTCTCAAGTGGAAAGCGGGAATTTTTCCTCAACATCTGCCTACCGTCAAGCTTCTGGACCCTTGGGATTTCATCTCATCCAAATTCTGCTGCTGAAAAATTCCGACCTCCGTGTAGACTTTCAACGGATTTGCCACATTCTTCTAATGAAAAGTTCACTATTAAAAGTAAAGTGTGCTTGGGTCGACGTTCTTATCTACAAAATGCCTCTTTGGTGCTCAGCAGCGTGTGCCAAAAGCACAGAGTTTGCAAAGGCGATGATATCGAGTTATTATCTAACACGGAAAAACATTGATCTGATGTAATGATGTCCTGAGGCAAGCAGCGACTGAGACGAAAAAAATGTCAGTTTTTATTCAGCATGTACAGGAATAATAAAGTGTATTGGGGATTAAGGATGATCCAGCACGCTGCCTGTGTAGGAGTATGAGAGAAAACGTGTAGGCCTCTCTGTGTGTGTGTGTGTGTGTGAGAGAGAGACAGAATTCGTGGGTGTGTGCATAAAAAATTGGGAACATGTAGGAGGGCAGTGAGTGAAGCGATGCTCAGTAAAAACAATTTCAGTCTTTATGGAAAGTACACAAAGTAAAACAAAACCTCTGGAGAGAATTTTCACCCCATAAAGCAGTAAGATTTTTGGCGTGTCACTACAGTTAATGACTGCTTTTTATTTATCGGCCTGCGGTAAGAGAGGACAACCTGCTTAAATGTAGCACTGGGAGGAATTGGGAATTGAGTTTCAGTGTTAATTGCAGGTCAGTGTTAATGACAATAACGTGTTTAGAAATTCGTAAGAGATGTTTTACTAATGACACTCATCAATTCACTTCTGCACAGAAAACAGGTGCATCCTATTTGCTGGAGTGCAGTCATTTGTTTTGAAAACTAACTCTCCATTTTAATTCAGCAGTTTGGGATTGTCGTGATTACGGAAGTGGAAACATTTCTAAAAATCCTGACCACTGAAACCCTCAGTGTGGGCTCTCGAGTGGAGCAACAGGAAAGATGGCAAGCTCGAATTCCAACAATGCCACAGCTGTCCTTGGATCAGAGTCCAGGACAGCCAAATCGGTTGTGGTCTCTGGGTAGGAGGGAGGGGCATAGTTTCTCTTCCCTGTCAATCACAGAGACACTAGCCAATCATGTGCGTCTGTGAGCTCAAGTATGCAGAAGAGGGCGGATAGCACATTCCTCCAAATGCATTACGCTGCACTGTGACGCAACATGAGCAGCAGTTTGAAAAACAGATGTGGTTGGCTAGCTTCACGTGTCTCAGAGGAAGCACGTGTTAGCCTTCGCCCTCCTCAGGTGGTAGCTGTAGTACGACAGGGAGATATTTTCAGATGTGCGCCAAACAGAAGTAAGAAAACACAAAAGTCTCCTAATAATAAGCAGCTCTTCCATTTTTCCTTCTTGTTTTCAATTTGCTCACAAGACCGAGGTTTGTGAATTCACAATTCAAAGTTCAACTAGATAAAGTTAGTGCTGTTACAATTAGAAAATGCACCTCTTTCTCATCGCGTGTCCTTTCTCCTTCAGTGAATCTGCATTTCTGCTGGGGGAATTTTATTCGTGGCTGGTCCAGTGGTCAAAGAGGGGTCAAAAAGTGTACGAGTTACGACTGAACCTTAGAGGCTGGCACGTCTGTTTTTTTTGGGTTTTTTTGCCTACACCAAAGATCTGGTCTTCCCTAATGTTCACCAAGAATACTGCAGGCCTTTCACCAGCTTTTTCTGGTGCTTGATCTTCAACTTGATCTTCTGGAAATCTGACAACTAAGATAAAGTCAAACTGTCTACAGATATTCAGCTAAAAACATTTTGTGCAGATGTAGCAATGATGTGAAAATTTTAGTGGATCGACCAAATTTGGATAATGTAACAAGTTTCAGATTAACATATTGACGCAGTTGAGTTTTAGCCTCCTTTTACACTGAAGGGCTTCTAAAAGAGACCGAGTCACTACATCACAGAATCGTTCCTGCTAGTTTGACTGGCATCGCGTGCACTCGGAGAAAAAATAAACCTCCTGACCGTGCTCTTGTGGCTGTATCTCTTTTGTTAGCGCTGTGTCACGCTGAATATTTAATGCCGGAGCTAAATACTGCATGATGGACAGTCACATTGGCTTTGGAACAGAAAGAGATTGGGTTCACACACACACACACACACACACAATGTGGCAAGTTAGAAGGTCAGCTGTGTCTTTTAACGTGGATAATGATGAACAGTGCACTCAGGCGATCTGCTGGAGTTTCGATAACGTGAAAACGAGAGGTTACTGATGGAGTCTGGGTTAAAGTCCAGTTTAAAGGTCGTCTACGCAGGACGAGGAGTGATCAGAATGCGAGGAGTCATGGTATTGGAGCTGAGCAAGGACATATAAGGATGGATAATCATAGTGTCAGAGATTCCAGCAGTTGAAAATTTCCACGGTGAAGCGTAGATTAGACAGGAAGTAGGAGTCTAATTTACGGAGTATTAGAGCAACAAAATCAGCCTCATCATGCCTCTGGTAGGAGTGGGAGATAAAAATGATAATTATATCCGATACACGATATGCGGCGTAATATTTACATTTACTAAGGCGAGTGAAACAACACCAATAAAAAAAAAAAAAAAAATCGGAAAATCTCAAATCAATATACTTTTATTTAATATCTACAAAATTAAATTTAACACCTAAAAGGAGGAGAAATAAAAATTCTGTGAAAAAATTCTGCACAGTTTTTAAATTCTGTACAAAATTTCATCAATTCAACTGCGTCCAATCAGAATCAGAAAGAATTTTTTCAGCCAAGAAATATTTACACAGAAATTGACTTGGCTGTTGCTTTAGTAACACTAACTAAAGACTAACCTGAAACAAAGCGTAAAACACAGGTACAGGGGAAAAGCAAAAAACAAAAACAAGCAGAACCCGACGCCAGTGGCATGGGCGACGACGATTCTGCCACCAAGTCTAATCAATCTTTCTACTAATGTGTAAATACGCTTAAAATACCCTTCAAACATGAAGGAGGTTATCGAAGAGAAACAATTTCACCTTGCTGTGACCTTGATCCTGTTTGGATCGATTCCAAAATCTATAAATATAATTCCATATAAATCCTACAAACATTCAACCACTTGTTTCTGAGATCGTGGAAAGAAAACCGGAAAACACGATGCCTTCAAAACTAAAATAAATTAGTATATTCATTATAATAAACAGATGTATATAAAGATAGATATCGCAAAGATAAACAAAGACAAATATATACAACTCTGTAGTGTGTGCAAACAAACAATTTGCTGTTATTATGAGCAAGTCTCAAAAAATGCGACATAAAATTG
The DNA here is from genome assembly GCA_022758105.1 of Pangasianodon gigas. Taxonomy (NCBI): domain Eukaryota; kingdom Metazoa; phylum Chordata; class Actinopteri; order Siluriformes; family Pangasiidae; genus Pangasianodon; species Pangasianodon gigas. Next base: position 20,334,156 of record CM040473.1, on the reverse strand, counting down.
CAACTTAATTAATTTCTTTCTAGATGAATCAAGATGGCGGTGGAATACTGGGGCATTGAATCATATAGGGATTATGTAAAAAATAAATAAATAAATTGTGACACCTATTTGCAATAAACAATACCAAAATAAAAACAGTTTTCATTTGACTCAAAGACTCTTTTTTGCTAAAAGAAAATCACTGACATGATTACACATGTACGACAGACTTATACATTAAAAAAGAGCTGTTACTATAGAAACAATAACGTGTTAGAACGAGTGCATTAATATAAACTTGTGATTTGTCGCTGCACTACTGTCAGAACTGCTGTTATAAAAAATTAATCGAACACCTTCTGACCAATCAACAGCGCTGTGGTGTAAAATAGATTTTTTTTTAAACAGACAGATGATTGAACTGATCCTCCATCTCACCATCTTGTCATATGAAAGAAGTGTGATGATTTAATAGAGGAGGAAATTTGGAGCAGATCGGTCCAATTAGCAGCTACGTCTAATTAAAGACGGTCGATTAACAGTTGAGCAAAACTGAGGACGCGTTCGAGGCGGGGGATCTCGACACGCCGGGTGAGATTTCAAATCGCTCTGTATAGAATGCAAAAGGAGTGTGTAGGGTATCGAGTTTGCAGTTTTCCACGCTGCCAGAACCTGATCTCCGTCTGCTGCCTCGTAAAAACCACAGGAAGAAAAACTTTGTGCATCGGTTATTAAAGCTTAACTGAATGTACCCTGCCAAACACTCGCTCTAAAATCTTCTCGACACGACGGTTCATAAAACACCGCCCAAGTTTATTCTATACTCCTAATTTTTCAGGTAATATAACATTACATTTCACATACACACACTGGACTATCTATAGACACACTGGGCTTGTTTTAATAAACAGATCGACACCGTATCCTGAAACAGATCAGGTAATTCATCAATGATTCAGTGGTGGCCATTAATACAAGCTGAAACAGATTATTAATATTACATTCAATACTAAAAGACAAGCGCTACACAAAGCACTCACAGTAAATTAACTCGTTTGGTGCAGTAACGAAAATGTGGAGATGAGTAATGTTCTATTTCTAGAGCATTAAAAAAACTGACATTCTGTCCAATAAAAACACAGATATGTGCAATAACACACACACAGCTGCTGAAACGGAGGTGTGTGTGTGGGATGGGTAAGTTTCACTAAGCTTCATGGCGAGGTGCTGTGTGTATTTGCTCTTCAACATCCATGTAGCCATATTTCATGTAGGAGTATTAAAGCTGGAACAGGAATAGTGCGCACCACGAGTACTGTAAAATCTCAACACACCTACTCATTAACACTTACAGTGTACTATCACCTCGCTGCGTTCACCACCACGCACACCAACACGCACTGAAATCACTGTAAAGTGAGAACAGCAAGAAGATACGAGCTTCTTTATGCAAAAACCTGTGTTTTATATTTCCATTTCTGACCCAAAACACCATTCCATGTCTGACCCAAAACACCATTCCATTTCCAACCCAAAACACCGTTCCATTTCTGACCCAAAACACCGTTCCATGTCTGACCCAAAACACCATTTCCATTTCCGACCCAAAACATCATTCCATTTCCATTTCCGACCCAAAACACCGTTCCATTTCCGACCCAAAACACCATTCCGTTTCCGACCCAAAACACCATTCCGTTTCCGACCCAAAACACCATTCCGTTTCCAACCCAAAACACCGTTCCATTTCCATTTCCGACCCAAAACACCGTTCCATTTCCATTTCCGACCCAAAACACCGTTCCATTTCCGACCCAAAACACCGTTCCATTTCCGACCCAAAACACCATTCCGTTTCCAACCCAAAACATCATTCCATTTCCATTTCCTACCCAAAACACCGTTCCATTTCAATTTCCGACCCAAAACACAGTTCCATTTCCGACCCAAAACACCGTTCCATTTCTGACCCAAAACATCGTTCCATTTCCATTTCCGACCCAAAACACCATTCTATTTATTTTTATTTCTCAAAATGCCATTTTATTTCCATTTCAAGCCTCCATGAATTTTCATATTTGGGACCGTGCACTCGTTCATATACGCCAGTCAGAAATGGTTTTAATGCAAGGTTTATGACACTTTACCATCTGTCAAAAATCTGTTAGAATACTATTTTGATATCACTCCCACTGACAATAAATTAATTAGACCGTGTGATTTAACAAACACTTCCATCTGTAGCACCAACGCAGTGTGGAAAAACTAACACGACAGTCTGTTAAATCAGCAGTAACGATACGGTGGAGCCTGGCAATTTATAGATCACTCCTCCCCTGCCAGAGCTGAAATAGCCCGAGTGAGATTTAACAACCAACTTAAATTCTTAAATTCTGAAGGCCAATTTCAGTTCAGTACTTCAATCTTCCAGAAAAGTCAATACCAAAGGAGCAGGCGGTAAATCCATGCTTCTGAGTTATAAGGAGGATTTATGAGGTATAGCAGTAAAACGCTGAGCTTGAGATGCCTTATATGCTTCTCCATACCACACTGCAACATTGCTGTTTAAAAAAATAAAATAAAATAAACCAAGTTTCCTAGTTTAGACATAAAATACTTTGTCGTGAATATCGTGACTTGATCTCTGGCCCCTCCGAAGGGTCATCAAAGAAACTCCATCAATGGGAAATGGTGAAAGCAAGTCGACAAGGGTGTGTTACGGTATAGAAACAGAACCCCGAACTTACACGAAACACCTCACCATGTTTTCAAGAAGTTAAAATAAAGTTACATACATTCCTCCCCCATAAACGACCTCTTTATTACTCAGACGGAGGCCAGAGCCATTTAAGAAGCCATTCATGTGAAAATCCAGACAATTCCAAAAGAGTAAACAGTTTTGTTCAATGGTTACCCTGAGCAACAGTTTCAAGCTGTGATTTGTCACTTCTTGGCAACAAACACGCTCCATAATTTAAAGCCCCAAAGCAGTTTTTATCCAATAATTAGCAACTACCCTCAGGCCATAATTTAGCCAAGACAATAAAATAACCCCTTCCATTTCCAGTTGAGGAAGGTGAGCATGTTTGAAATACAAGACAATCTTTTCTTCTTCTTCCTCATCCACAAACTACATCAGCCAATCAGACCAGCTGTCCACAGGTCCAGTGTGAAATTCTACCAGCTTATTACACTCGGGAATTGTCAAAACATTGCACAAATTAGCTTCGAATGCAGGAAACGGCAAGATCTGCTGGCATCGAGTCCTCACTTGCTTCTCTGCATCAGGTAATTAATTGAAGGTATGCTAGAACAGCTTGCTTTACATAACCATAAAACCATTTCTGCTTGCATCATCAGTTCAGGCCTCTCCAAAGCTATTTGACATGATGACAAGATCACCTGCACATAGGGACTCTACAGGGAATGCTGGGTAATTGAATACACCTCCGCCCCCTGAAAACGCAACGTCAGTCTTGATTTGTGATCTGAAGTAAAGTACAGATAAATGATAAAGACACATCGTGTCATTAGATATAGCATTAGCTGGGAATGGTATATGCTTCTTCCTGAAAGACACTACACTGCATCGCTCGACCTGAGCATGACGACAACCTCTCTCCGTCTCCGTGACAAACACCACACACAGGAGTCAGCAGAACTCATCATCTCGTTTCCTATCACACAATCTAACAGCCATCTTTTAAATCCTGAGGCTCACAGAATGCTCACTGAACTAACAAGATCACATAATAAACTTTACTTTAAGATTTTCTTAAAGGTCATTTGAAGAGTTTGTTTCGAACGCCAATGTTATACACCAAATTCTCACAAAACTGGACTGTGCCCATGAGAGCCTCAGATTCCTGTTCTTGGCTGACAGGAGTGGAACCTGATGTGGTCTTCTGCTGTTGTAGCTCATCCACCTCAAGGTTCAATGTTTTGTGCATGCTGAGATGCTTTTCTGCTCACCATGGTTGTAAAGAGTGATTATATGAGTTACTATATCCTTCCTGGCAGCTCAGACCAATCTGGCCAAGGTTGGAGTGGAAGAACTCGAGTGTCCTGCACAGAGCCCTGACCTCAACCCCACTGAACACCTTTGGGATGAACTGGAACACCGAC
>CM040473.1:20295875-20325657 GCA_022758105.1 Pangasianodon gigas | reverse complement strand
CCCAAACAAAATCAACAAAAAACCCTCGGAAAACTTTCAAAACAGTGGACTTCATTTTATACCAATGTTTACATTTGTAAACAAACAAACAAATAAATAAATAAATAAAACCTGTGTCTACAATTTCTTAAAAAAATGAAAGCTATTATTTCGCAGTACATTAGTAACGTTAGTGTAAATGTCTTCGAGCATGTCATTATTATTATTTGTTATTATTCCACACAAAACTGTCACATTATAAAAAAAAAACCATATAATATAAAGAGCCATACACTTTTTTTTTTTTTTTGCTCAAACCGGACTTAGAGAAGCGTTCTTTTCCGCCCGTGAGGTTTTCATGGACATGCTGTCGAGAAGAAAACGCAGGATTATTGATGTGGACAGCTGAGGGACGATCGTGTTTCAGCGATTAAATAACGCAGTTACCATCAATCCCAAGGCTGCTAATCGCATCACCGAGCCGAAATCAGTCGCAGTAAAGAGACGAGGCGGATTGTATTACTTTAATGCGCTTGCTAATGAGATAAATCAAACTGTTATTCAAGATTAATCACATTTTCCGTCTTTAAAACAGGGATTTTCTTTTTAATGGATGATTCCCTTTGTTTCTTTTTATGGCTAAAATGACAAAGTTTTAATCTCAGATTATTATTATTTTTTTTTAATATAGCGTGGAACTTTTTCTTGCTTGCTCAACAGGTTCAGGTTGTGCTCTCACTCCACTACAAAGACATTTCCAATTCCCCAAGACATTAATAATAATAATAATAATAATAATTATAATAAAAAAACAAATGTGACCTCGTTAAAAAGTTGTGCACGAGTAACGCACGGCTCGTCCTACCTATACTTCATGCCGGTCCTCATGCTCTGGTCGCTGGAGGACGGCACGCTCTGGACGGACAGTTGCCCGAGGCTGCGTGCCACCATGGCAACGGCTCTGAACTTGCTGCGTGTGCCGGCGTTCGGGCTGCTGGCGTTCTGCCGGTTCAGACGCTCGTCCGTGCTGCGGCTCATCGAGCGGTGGTCCGTGCACACGAACGACACCTGCATCCTGACCCGGGCCACGCAGTGCGATCACAACAAGCCAAAATTCCTCTCTCTCTCTCACACACACTTTACCGCAAAATCAAGCTGAAGCGAAAGCTCAAGAGGACGTTTCTTCTGTATCTCGGTTCTGAGTGAGAAGAAGGGAGACGGCTGGAGCGCTATAATCTCACACGGATTCTCTCATTACACATGAACCTGTCTCCGTCTTCACTCGTCTCATCATGCCATGAGGCGCGAAGCTCCGTGATCTCACACACACACTCCTACAACTCGGTTTCTGGTTCGACTGTCCGTAAACGCGGTGTGCTCTTTCCACACATTCCTCGTTCAGCAGCTTAGCGATCTGTGCGGTCTTATTCCTGCAATCACGATCTTCAATTTAACGAAAAAATAAATAAATAAATAAAAACAAAACAAAACAAAAAAACAAACAAACAAAAAAACGAATTTCGACTCGATAAAAGGGTGTCTTTTCTGGTGAATCCTGAGCTTGTAATTTGTCTGCCAGTTAAAGATCTGCTCCTGAGATGTGATTTAAGTTAAAGCAAGACACAGAGAGGCAGAGCATCTCTGAGAGAGAGAGAGAGAGAGAGAGAGAGGAGCGAATGAGAGAGAGAGGGAAGGAGAGACAAAACAAGCACTGCAGTAGTGAGAGAGTGAGAGAGGGGGAGAGGGAGAAAGAGAGAGAGAGAACACGTGCTGCAGCAGTGAGATGTGAGAGACAGAGACAGAGAGAGAGAGAGGGGGAGAGAGAAAGAGAGAGAGAGAGAGAGAGAGAAAGAGAGAGAAATGAACGGAGTGAGAGCAGAAAGACGGATGATGAGCTTTGGGTTCTGTCTCTTCACCACTGCCTTGTGTAAACAATCAGAAAAGTAAAACACACTCAGGAAAAAAAAAAGCCTGAAACTAGACCACAAAGGAGTTTTTTCCGTTCTAACTAACGCTGACTGCAGCACTTTATTAAAAATAATAAAATAAAACACCAGAAGTTGTCTATTCTCCCAGCGCAGTATACTCCTGTATAAGGATTTCATTTAACTGAAAAAGGTTTTTTTTTTCTTCCCCCGCACGAGTGTCACACCACTGCAGTGCGATATGCGATATATATATATATACACTGCGTATGTGTATATGTGCACCCAATTAATGAAAAGTACAGAAGACGTCACTGTGTACAGAAGCTGGAGCTAAAAATAACCAAGGCAGGTTAAAGGGATGCTTCATAAACAGAGAACAGGATTAGTTTAACATGCCAAGAAACCGCTGCTGCACATTAAATAAACACTCTCACCTAACTGCTTTACTGAGGAGAGAGTTAAAAGTGTGCAGAAGCTCAGAATTCCTACTCAGGAACTCGGGACGGTCTCCTAAACCCCGACTTCAGCAAGTGACGTCAAATCAAAATGGCCGCTCACAGCATGAACAGTAAACGCAGCAGCACTTCTTACCTTTAAATGAGTTACGCTGTGTATTCTCGTATTAGCATGGAGGCGTCCATTTTGTAGCTTGAGGTTGTAAATGACGTAAAATACGTAGTAGGCATGAGACGATACGCTAAAGCCATGATACGATACGAGACGCATCGCGATACAGACGATATCAACACAAATAAAATATTAAATCTGGATATGTTTGTTTATGACAACAAATCAAACTACTGCAATATTAATACCTTGTATTGTAAGATCAGGATTTATTATGTAAGGTGCAATTTCACCCTTTTAATAAAATTATTGTATTATCTTTATATTTTATTTTATTTTTATTCTATTTTATTCTATTATCTTTTCCAGTGTCATAAATGTATTTTATGGCAAGATTAACAACATGGAAAGATGGTGGATTTGATGTTTGATGGTAGATTGTGCTTTAAATGACTAAATAAAACGAGTGTGACTTACATCAAGCGCAGCACACAGGCGTTGATTTTAATCTGCGTTTCAGACCGCGATCGAGCCAGCCGCTATAGAAATCAGAGTGCGTATATACGGCAGTTTACGGTAACTACCTTCGGATGGCTACGTTACGGATCTGCTGTGAATCCTGGACAGTGTGAAAATGTCGAGCGGTAGAGAACTATGTGCCGTTTCAGGATTATTTTTTCACGCGAGCCGAATGAAACGAGGCTGCGGGCCTCGAGTTTGACACGTGTGCCATAACGCTTCCTTCTGATTAGCTTCACTTTTCGGATTATTAAGTGCCTGGTGTGTAAGAAGAGGTAGAGCTCATAATGAATATTAAACAGAAATATCGCGATACACCTCAGAGAAGCACAATTCGTCACGCCAGTATTTAGTATCGCGATATTCAAGTGCAGTAGCAAAACACGTGCAGCAATTTAATGAAGCCAGTTAAGTTAAGAGATTAGATGAAGAGGTAGAGAGAAAGAACTATTTCAAAAACTTTAAAAAATTCTTGTGTGTTGGTTTATAACTTTCTTCAAATTCCTTATCCAAATTCTTATTTGTAATTTAAATGGATTATTAGGGACAGGGAAGAATGAATAGATCAGTCCTAGAGGTGAAAGTCAGAAGAGTATCAAGACCTTAAGTGTTTTGTTGCTCAAACAAAAATGTTTTGCTTGACATTAAATTATTTGCAAACAAAAAAAGCCAAATGATATTTAATTCACGCGAGTAAAATATTTCTTTCTTGGCAGCCGTAGCTGATTTGATTTGGGTGCTTGTTCGACACACACAGAAGTGCAATACAATATGAACAGCAGACGTAAAAACAAACACACACACACACACACACACCAGGTCAGAAATGTGATACCCTGGTAACGCTACACTTCAGAGGACCAGGAGCCATGACAACGCAATTACACTCCATCATGATAACTACCGAAACGTTATCACTTTACGATGCTATCGGTACATTTTATTAAAAATGAAAATGAAAAATCTTTCCTCTCTGGACTTTAATAAAGCATCCAGGATAAAATCGTGCGTGTTCATCGTCACGCTGGAACACGTTAGGAATTACTGGCACGGTAATCGGAGCCGCGTGGGACGCCGTTCGTTTTAATCTCTTCACGTGTTAAAAGTAACGGGCGATTGGTAATCATAAGCACGCAGCTGCCTTCCTGCCCATTTCATCTTTCCGTTCGTGATCCGACAGACGCTGATCGATTAAAAAAGAAATAAAAAGTGGCGTCAGGTCCATCCCCAGACGAATCCGTGGACCAGTAGAGGCTGAGCTGGATCAATAAACAGCCACAGATGATTTATAAAATCTCTTCACCAGCTCTCTGTAAATGATTAAATGATTGTGACCAGAGACATGCTTTCTTACCTGAACGCGAGATTGCATTTTATATAATCACATGCAAAAATACACACACACACACACACACACAAATGGACGTGACGAAAAGCCATTATGCAAATGGTGTTAATCACGCCGGAGCGACAGCTGCTCCACTCGCAGCTGTGCCACACTTGTGCAAATGGAGTGAATATTAAATCGGAGCGTTTACTCCGAGGTGTGAGTATAAACACGACGATCGTTATCTGATACTGAACAAGTTTCTTTTCTCAAAACGATAAAATTAATTCACACGTCGGTGATGATATCAGATCTGGAAACGACTTTACTTCCTGTCTGAACGATTCCTCGTCTAGAGCGATTCCTCCTCGGAGCAGCACTGACATCTTCAGAAGGAAGGATTTATCTATGAAGTCCTCAAATTCTTTTCTAACTTTTCCATTTTCCGTGATTCATATTTTAATCTCATCCTCTCTACAACAATTTACACATTTTAAAACCGTATCAAGATCACATCATATCTATATTTTTTAACTGCTTCGGGCTAGCACTTGTAATACCACGCCAAGAGAAATGAAAATAAATATTGCGAACTCACTGCTAAGGTGAGGCTGAAGCAGCTTGACGCGTTTGAAAACATGGATCGTTCATAAACCCGGCTCGTTGCGAGGCTAGCTTTCACACCCGGCACTAACACGCGTCCTGGGTGATGCGACGACTCAGAGAGCTCGATAACAAACGTCTCAATACAACAACGTCTTTCTCAAATCAGCAAACTGTTGTTTATAGTTCACAATAAAAACCTCCTAATAATATTTTATCATATTTATTTCAGTGTTTGGGTTTGTTACATTCCAGAAAGATCAGAAACGTTTACTGGACACGTTATCAGAATCTACTAGGAGGCTATTAATGACAAAAATCTCAAGTGTTTATTACAATTAATGAGTCAATGTAAGAAATAATTACATACGTACATTATGACCCTGTATCGCTTATATGTAAACAATTTTAATCAATATACATACTGAGTAGATCTTTAAAATGATAAATATACACACAATTAGACTGAACATCCATTGATATAGAAATATACCACCATATTTTTGCATGTATAAAGGAATAAAACTACGGTTCGAGATCTGAATATCTGTCCGATCTGTGATTGTTCATCAGACGGTTTAACCGTGTGAAAGGAGCACTCATGATTTTACACCAGAGATTATAAAAATGAATCTGATGTAAGCCACGCTCACCATCATCATAAGCAAGGCGTAACTCAGGAAGCCAAAAATCACAATAATAATCACAGTAAAGAAAAAAAAAAAACGATTATTTGGGCAGCCTTTGTGCCAAGAACATATTGCAATCAGAATGAAAGTGACGTTTCATTAGTGTTCAGTGAAACGCTTAGTGATTGTGTGAAAACATTTTGCACGGAGTCCATATGGATGAGATACGATGAGCATACGGGGTTTAGAGCTCTCTCTAAAAAAAAAATAATAATAACCAGGAATTTCATTTCATTAGGATCACACAATTCACTCACACACCGGCTTTTCGAGTCGATTCTTTTCACGAAACCATTAAAGGATTTGTGAAGACCGCTGATAACTGCTGATAAAAGTAAATTTGTTTACAATTCATATCAATAATCCATATACTGCACAGAGACACGTTATAAACAGTCAATAATATATTTATAGATGTGTTAGCAACCATCTTCACTTAATTCTCCAAACAGTATTTCAGCAGATCTACTGAGTAAGAAACAACACACACTGTGTCACGCTGTTATAGGAAAACAATCTGTTACCGAGTTACTGTTACCACCTAGAAGTTGATTATTCTCCTACAACATCACGTCCCCAAGTGTTTATTCCTCGTACAGCACAGCGATTTTTCAACAAATTACAATTTTCAAATGATGAATGAACAACATGCTGTACTTTTTATCCATTTATAGTTACATTTAATGTTGTGGAACGTCCATGAAACAAGTTAGTTCCTGTTCTCGCTTATGTTATAGCAGCTATAAACAGCCGTTCCCTCAGAATGTCTTTTTCGTTAATAATAGACAAAACACAAGAAACACAAAAACTGAAAGTGCTGACACTGGAGACTCCTTCCATAAATGTTCCATAAATAAACATCTCCTTACAGAAAACTTCGCCATATCAACAATTATACGCATTCCTTTGTTAAATATTATTTATTATTAGACTTAGATTATGATGGTCTGCCAGACAAGTCCCTGTGAGTGAGCTGTTACTATAGAAACAATATCGTATTATGACTAGCGCATTAATATAAAAATTGTTATTCGCAGAGTTACAGAAAATTTACACACACACATATTTGTCACGTTGTTGAAAGATAGACATCATTTGAGTGTCTGCGAACTTTCCTCTCCAGCCTCAGCAGCTTCTTTCTGATTCAATTCAATTCAATTCAATTTTATTTGTATAGCGCTTTTAACAATGGACATTGTCACAAAGCAGCTTTACAGAAATAAATTCAAATATTTACAATATATTTTTGTGAATCCATTTATCACTGTGAATTTATCCCTAATGAGCAAGCCAGAGGCGACGGTGGCAAGGAAAAACTCCCTGAGATGATATGAGGAAGAAACCTTGAGAGGAACCAGACTCAAAAGGGAACCCATCCTCATCTGGGTGCAACGGATAGTGCGATTATAAATAAATCCCTTCTATTATTGTGTACTATAAGGACAAATAGTGCAATTGTGCAACCAGTAAATTCATCACAGTTTTCGCAAGAAGTCCGGTTGGTTAAAATCTATCCACTGTCCACTGATGGAGTCCTGAGTACGAAGCTGCTCGTGCTGATCAAGCTCTCATGTGTTTCCTCATCTAAAGGCTTGTCTAAAGATCTACCAAGCTGCTCAAATCCCTTTCAGGAAAAGTAAACAAACTTAGTGTAATGATATTGTCGTGTAATGGCATCGTCGAATGGACTTAAGCACACGACCGGGTTTATATATACATCACGAACCCAAACTCCTGCATGGAATTAAAACACCAGAGTCACTATGATATTGTGTTGAATATTATATCATGATGTTACGGTTTATTACATATCTAACAGGACATCCACATCTCTGTATTAAAGAGAACTGCGGGTGTTTCTCACACAATCACTCGGAGACCTGTGCTAAGACACGGCGGCACACACACACGTGCACGCTCGCACACACACACACACGCAGTAATCACTCACCGGCGAGACGAATGGCCTGACAGCAATCAGCTAACTACTTCACTGCATGACCTCTCGCTGGCCTCCCACCACCGCCATCAATCAAATCTTTCCCCCAAAAAAATAACTAACCAAAAAAAGTTACGACTCTGCAGCCACGATCCAAACAACGAGCTGCACAGGAAGTCAATCTACAGGAGAGCCACTTACTGCAGCTCAACATCCTCTGGAGAACAATGACTGATCAGGGGCTGGAGTGTGTATATGGCGAATATATCGGCTTGGTTAAGGAACGCTTGGCTTCGGAAACACAGCTGTAAGAGGTCTAGAATGGGAGTGTAAACCTTTCACAGACGTGATTAAAGTTAAAATTGAACTGCAGATAAACAGAGCACGATGTCATTATCGTTATTATATTAGTGTACACTAATAGCGGGAAACCTTTAAAAGCCTGCTGGACAGTGGCTTCTGCGCTGCAATTACAGATTTAAAACAGTAATCATATCTTAATACATACATTTAATGCACATTCCAACGCAGCGGAGGAGCATGAAGACGACAATAATATAGTGTTTAGTGGGGAAAAAGAGTTGCAAACTTTCACATAATGGCGGCCCATGTTCTCAAATGCAGAAAAGGGTGCCAATACTTTCAACACCACTCAAAACTACACAGGAATTAGAGTGCGAACCTTATCAGACATTGTCTTTCTACGGGTCCATGAGTCCACTACATTATATTCTACATGAACAGGAAGCCATTTTGGATTTGTCCCAACTGCGATTGAAGCCCTGTTTGGACGGTGTTAGTTTATCAGCAGGACGTCTGTAAGAGGTCAGTGATGAAACTCTCACATCCGCACAGCAATAAAGTGTCCACAGGAGGACAGAGAACCCGGGGGCTCGTGTCGTATGATCACGCTTCTTTAATCAGCCTGCAGGATCTCGATTTTCTCAGTGATTTTATTTTCTTTCTCCTCCTGAAAATGCTTTCCCAGGTAGCGTGCGCAGTCGCTCAGCCCCAGCAAACGGCCGAGTGCCTCTTCTAAAGCATCCGTTTTACATTCAGTGATTCGGGACGGGTTTAATATCTGATACGTCACTGATACACGCGCTATGAGACTAAATCCGGCAAATCCAGACATTTTTTTTTTCAACGTGAGGCGAGATCTGCACAGAAATTCACAGGAATGTGCATCCAGACTAAAAATGATCAAACAAGTGCTGAGTTCAGCAAAAAACAGTCGGCCTGTAATTGTCTCAGAGGAGGACAGAGAGAAACACCGACATGGCCGACGGGGACGGAAATAAAATCACAGAGGAAACTACCCCAGGACCACTTGTATGTTTAATTCCGTCCGGATCGGGCTTAAATGTCACAAAAATGACTAAATAAATTGCCTACTTTAAAAAAAAAAAAATCACAACGTTTCACAGCAGAAATGTCTACTTTTTTAACCTTTAAATTTGTAAGCAACACTGGCTTGTAAATTTACTTTTAGATTTTCATGCAAACAAACTGATCTGAAAAGAAAAGTCACATGCCGATTGGTCAAATCCTCTCGAGACTAAAACATCAGACTGCAGTAGATGATGTGAGGGAAACTCTCTCTTATATAACCGCGTAACCGTGGAGCAACAAGCGCTCATGCGAGATGACTCTCACTGTCGTGTTGAGGCTCACAGCGACGCTCGGACATCTCGACCCACATGACGGCTTGTGTAACGCTTGGAACGTCGCGCCTCGGGACACAGTGAGCGCTAATCCATGGGTGAAAAAGCTCAAATTCAAGGATAGAGGGCCAGGATGAGTGCAGAACCCCCCAAAAATAATTCCCTGATCCACATAAAGCTCTGTATAATGCCTTTCGACATGAAAAGGAAGTGCAGGTTTACGGAGCAGGGCGCACTGTGCAGCCGGAGGGCGTTAAAGCTCAGCAGTAATAAAGATGTGAGCTGTTTGCGGCGCTACACGGAGGACACGCTGGGACGCACGCGTCACTCAGAGCGCAGTGTGTTTTGGGACATCGTAGCAGCTTTACTGTCACTGATCCGTCACTGTAAATCCTGCTGTAATGTGCTGCGTGTGTTTGTACAGCACATCATTAGTTTGTGCAGCTCTGTGGTTACGGAGCTCTCGCTGTGGTCTACAGCAGAAGGTCTGGAGATAAGCAGCAGCGCTGTCTGAATATTTCAAGTTTAATTTAGCTAAAATATTTTACTTTGTACTTTTGACTGTATTACAGTTTGGGATTTTGTATAATGTTGATGTTTGCTTATGTGTTTATTACTTTGCTCGTTACTTTCCTTATTTGTTTATTACTTTGAAGGAATACAGGATTATTTTCGTATAACTGAACTCTTTGGAGTGTTTTATTCCGCTTGTACCACAGTGGTTCGCCAACGATTAAGATGTTTGCTTCATTTATTAACAAATGACACATCGCACATGAACAGTTTAGAGATTTAGAGAACATTTAATGTTGTGGAACTTCCGAGAGATGAGTTAGTTCCTGTTCTCACTTACGTTATAGCAGCGATAAACAGTTGTTCCCTCACCAGAGTCTCTCTCTCTCTCTCTCTTTTTCCCTCTCTCTCAATTGCATTGCTCTCTCTTTTTCTCACTTGATAGGATCATTCTTTCTCTCTCACTAAATCGAATCGATCTCGCACTCTTGATCGGATTGCCCTCTCTCTTTCATGCTCGACAGGATCGCTCTCTCTCTCTCTCTCTCACATCACTCTCCCTTGCTCAATGGGATCTCATCCTCTTTCTCTCGATTGCATGGGTCTCTCCCTCACTCGGTTATATCTCTCTCTTTCTCTTTCTCTCTCACACACAAACACAGCTTGTCATGTTACAGAGAAACCGTAAAGCGTAAACTGCTCGGTCCCGAACACTTTTCTGTGCTGGGAAACTTTACAAAGTCTCTGTCCAAGAATGTTAAATAAACGTCTCCTAACAAAAAAACTTCACCGCATCAGCGATTATATGTTTTACTTTGTTAAAAAATAACACTGAGTTTTTTTTAAGTCTGTTTCTCGGATTATGTGGAAATGTGCACCATGCAAGTCCCTGTGTATGAGCTGTTGCTATAGAAACAATAACATGCTATATTACAGAGTGCATTAATATAAACGTGTCGTTCATGTAACAGCCGGAACTACAGTCCGAGCCACGCTGTTCTACAGAAACACTGCAAACCTTCTGCCCAATGTGGTATATATAAATAAAATCATTTCATTAATTATTGTGCTTCTATTCTGAGCAAAATAATCCTGACTATAATTTTAGATGTTATTGTTCATCCGTTGGTAAAGTGTGCTCCAGTTTTGGTTCCAATGCTGACTAATCTTTAATAAAGAATCAAACATCAGCGAATATTCAGAGGGTCTGTACATGTGCACACTGCAGAGAATAAGAGTGATGCTCAGACTGGACATTTCTACTGAGCGCGCACACACACACACACACACACACACACACACACACACACGTCATCAGCACATCATCTACACAGAATGTAAAGAAGCTCTGAGTGACACTGACTGGAAACACACTGACATGAGGACAGAAATACTGACACTCAAATATGATGCAATATACACGTGTGTGTGTGTGTGCGCGTGTGTGTGTGTGTGTCAGTCAGCTAGAGCTTTAACTGGGCCTGAAATTTGGAACTCAACCCGACTGTAGCCCGAGAACATTCTGTCTGAACTCGACCTGAACCTCGGACCAACATTCTAATCAGGATCCAATCTCCTCCAACCAGAGACGAGACATTACGTGAGGAATAAAACTCTCCGTGTCGTGCCGTTGCAGGAAAATAATCAGCGATGGTGTGGTGTGATGAAGCGGAGTTGATTATTTAACAATAACATCATGTTCCCGTGTGTTTTATTCCTCTTACACCACACCAACGATTATGATCACCTTTTATTTATTAAAGAATTAAATTGTACATTTTAACCATTTATAGTTACATTTAATCCTGCCAAGACAAGTTAGTTCCTGTTCTCGCTTACGTTACAGCAGCTATAAACAGTCATTCGCTCACCAGCCTCTCTTTTTTCTCTCTCTCGAAGTTAATAAGGCAAAAAAACGCAGCTCGTCTCGTAAAGCGTAAACTCCTCTGTGATGAGGATGTCGGAAAAGTTACAGCTTTACCTCTGACTGTTACAAAGCGCTGACACTGGAGACTCCTTCCATAAATGTTAAATAAATGTCTCCTTACAGAATATCGACGATTACAGTTAGTTTATTATTAGCGGAGCGTCTGCCAAACACGTCCCTGTGAATGAGCTGTTGCTATAGAAACGATAACGTATTAGAACGAGCGCATTAATATAAAACTATTGTCAGAGCTGCTGTTATAGAGAATTAATCAACACTTTCTGACCAATCACAATCCAGAATTCAGATGAGGATATATGATTATAAAGAGTATTTGTAACACTAGGTTTAAACTCACAGGGATTTCTGAATGCCTTCTTCAGCAGCTTTTAGGATTTTACTCGGCTACGTTTTGCCGAACTTTACTCGGATGCTATCAGACGTGTGGATCGATGTGTCCTGGTTCCTCTGTGATGCATCAGATTATCCTTCACAGGGAGGAACTTAACCCTGCTCAGCCTCTCGCTTTAAACCGATCAATGCGCTGTAAGAAGAGACTGGTCCACTTACTGCTGCTGTTTGTTGAGCGAGAGCAGCACCTAGTGGTTAAACCGCACATCACACCCACGGTTTCGCTTTTGTTTAATTCACTCAGGGGCTTGAAAGACTTTTCTAACAAAGACAACACTCACTTCAGAGCTTTTCTACCCTTCTGAGAGGATGACTTGTGACGTCTTATTTAATAACTCACCTTTTCAGCGCCACTGAAAAAAGAAGCCTGTGTTAACATTACACTAGAGCTCACGCTATTATTTAATTCACTAGAGAGTCACAGATTGTCAAAGGAGACAAAAATAATGTCATCCTTTGATCCTTTGATGCGTTTTGGCTCTACAACACCTTTTTATTTTACTTGCATAGTTTTCATTACTGGTAACAGACTCCATTTTAGGTAAAACGATAATACAGTCATTCTCTCTCTCTCTCTCTCTCTCTCTCTCTGTTATAAAGGTGTTGTGCTTTTAACTAAGTGATTATGTATCGTTTATAACCTCACAAGGAGAGACGTGAAGCTAGCTGCTGAATTCTGGATCCTGATTGGTCAGAAGATGTTGATTAATTTTCTATAACAGCAGCTCTGACAGTAGTGCAGCTGCAAATCACAGGTTTATATTAATGCGCTCGTTCTAATGTTATCGTTTCTATAGTAACAGCTCATTCACAGGGACTCGTACAGCAGACGTGCCCTGTGAACCTAACCTTAATGGAAGGAGTCTCCAGTGTCGGCACTTTGTAACAGTCAGAGGTAAAGCTAAAGATCTTTCCAACATTTTCAGGACAGAGGAGTTTACAGGAACTAATTCCTGTTCTTTCAAGCACATTAAGTGCAACTATAAACGGATAAAAAGTATGACTTTCATTAAACAAAAAAAAAAAATTTATTCCTTTGCCTACTGCTGTGGTATAAGAGGAATAAAACACGTGCTGCTACTTCGGGATAGTAACAGTGATGCCGCTTCATTGCACCACACTGGTTGTTGATTATTTTCCTATAACAGCATGACACAGAGTGGTTTATTTATAAGTAGCAGTTGTTAGGTAAGTGTAAATCAATCCCCCCGATGTGTCTCACGTTTAATTCCTCTGAGTGCTTTAACCTGTAGACTTCCTGTACTCCGGTCTGCTTTATTCCACAGGAGATCCATCTGCGCCTGATCCAGGCTTCCTTTCACTGATAAGAGATCTGCCTGCGCTTTCTGCTACACGTTACGTGCTAGTGTTACACGAGTGCACCACGCTTGTTGTAAAGATGGTCAGAATAAGTGATGCAGTTTCTCAGTATCTCTCTCTCTCTCGCTTTCTTTCAGCCTCTTGCTGTATGACTCCCTCAGCACTACATTATAAACACGTCCTCTGATTAGATGATCGTCAAAAACAGAAAACCTTTCCGGTTTTGTAACTAGAGCTACGAAGGTCACCAAGGACAAGATAAATATCGCGAGTATCTCAATAATAAGCATCGACACTGCAGTCAAACATGAACTCACCCTGTCACATGACCGGAAACGCTACAGTCAAGATCACACTCAAGTGGGAAAGCTGCGACACTTAGCCGACTCATAATGCAGATAAATGGATGTTCATATATTTGACATCCTTGTTAAATTTTTAATAAGGCAGTGATGGTGATTTCCGACGCCACTCGCTTTTGGTGCTCTGAAGCTCTAGCAGGACGTCGTTATTTAATTTCAGAGTTTGTTAGTATTTGGTACGACTGCTTTTTTGCTTTAATGACAGTGTGAACTCGATCTGGCACGGACTCTACAAGTTTGTGCAAATCCTTATGATCCATTTCAGATCAAATCCTTCGGAGTGTCGTCTGATCACACGCTTCAGTAGATGAGATTAGGCACGAGGAAAATCTGACCTTTTGTACAAAGCAGTTAACATGCTCAGTATCACACATTTGCTTACATTTAAATAGGGACCTAGAAATAGTGCAGAATCTTCAATATTAAATATTCAAGATATACTTTGTTTTAAATATTTCAAAATTCTAAAACCTTCTGTTTATTTCCAATTTTAAAAGAAAAAAAAAAATCCCAGATTTTCAATGTGGTCTCAGACCTTTGGACCCCAAAAGTCTGAGACCATATTGAACAGTCACCGTCCACTTTATTAGGAACACCTGTACGCCTGCACATGTATGCAGTTATCCAATCAGCCAATCATGTGGCAGCAGCTCAATGCAAAAAAAATCATGCAGATACAGGTCAAGAGCTTCAGTTAATGTTCACATCAAACATCAGAATGAAGAAAAAGTCTGATCTCAGTGACTTTAACTGTGGCGTGGTTGCTGGTACCAGATGGGCTGGTTTGAGTATTTCAGAAACTGCTGATCTCCTGGGATTTTCACACACAACAGTCTCTAGAGTTTACACGGAATGGTGGGAAAAACAAAACACTGTGTGAGCAACAGTTCTGTGGGTGGAAACGCCCTGCTGATAAGAGCGGTCAGAGGAAAATGGCCAGACTGGTTCAAGCTGCCAGGAAAGATGGAATAACTCAAATAATCACTCTTTAGAACCGTGGTAAGCAGAAAAGCATTTCAGCATGCACATCAATCCTGAAGATGGATGAGCTACAACAGCAGAAGAGCACATCAGGTTCCTCTCCTGTCAGCCAGGAACAGGAATCTGAGGCTATCATGGACAGCTGAAGATTACCCAAAAAAAAAAAAAGGAAAAGAAAAGACTTTTTCCAGTCTTCATCTGTCCAGTTTGGGTGAGTCTGTGCCTCAGTTTCTTGTTCTTGGCTGATAGGAGTGGAACCTGATCTTCTGGTGTTGTGTTGTGCATTCTGAGATGCTTTTCTGCTCACCACGGTTGTAAATAGTGATTATATGAGATACTATATTCTTCCTGTCAGCACCAGTACCAGTCTGGACATTCTCCTCTGATCTCTCTCACACCAAGGTGTTTCATCCTGCAGATCCTCCGCTCACAGGATGTTTTTTGTTTTTTTGTACCATTCTGTATAAACTCTAGAGACTGTTGTGTGTGAAAAGTTTCTGAAAAACTCAAACCAGCCCATCTGGCACCAACAACCAACCAACCAACAACCAACAGCCAACAGCCATGGTTAAAGTCACAGAGATGTGAACATTATCTGAAACTCTTGAGCTGTATCTGCATGATTTTTTTGCATTGTGCTGCTGCCACATAACCTGCTGATTAGATAACTTCACAAATGAGCAGGTGTACAGGTGTTCCTATTAAAGTGGACTGTGAGTGTGTTAGCTAATACTAAAAATTATGAACAATTAGCTACTCATACCAGCGGCCAGAAAGCATCCGTGTCTATAGAGAGAAGGACAAAAAAAAACAAGAGAGATAAAACGTTACATAAACAAGGACATTAGCAAGTATAGTTTTGTCAGACTGCCATCGGCTGCAAAGCGTTTGTCAGCAGATGCCTGTATATCACAGAATGCCCCGGGTTTCGCTCACTGCTTGCTAGCTAAATGGTAGCTAGATTGAAATTCGACTCCACACGCATACACGTTTCAGCAGCGGAGCTCAGTCAGTCAGCCAGTGAGTGGAAACGCCTCTTCTAGGAAGTCCCGCTAGGCGATTAATTTACTTAATTAAATTGCGTACATCGGTTCCACGTGAACTGCGTTCTATTAACACAATTTGTTTTTGTACATCAAATATGATTGGATCAGGTATTTTCAAATTCCCGAATAAAATTCCTGAATAAAATCGCTCACCCCAGCGCAGGATCGAACCCGAGTCGCTGGGGTAGCAAGGTTTCCGACGCACCATTCTACCGCACACGCTTTAATCACGTTTCTTCTTTCCCGTTAGAGCTAAAATCCTCGTGAGATGTTATGACATAATTGGATCACGTTAACGTACTATGTGAACGGCTCATGCTCACTGTATGTAATTCAAACTGGCAATTAGAAACGTGTTTACATATAGTATAAGCAATGAAATCACGTTTCAATGTGAAATTTACGTAAACTATACGTAAATATGACTGACCACATATTCTCTTTTTTCTCCAGCGTGGCTAGATTCCTCACACTTGCACGTTTCAACAACCTGACTCAGTCAGAGAGAGAAAATCCCTTTTCTAAAAATGATCTACTTGTACCAGCGGCCAGAATGAGTCCGTGCCAATAGAGAGGGACAAAAAGCAAAAAGAGAGAGAGAGAGAGAGAAAACAAAAGATGAAAAAAAACAACAAAAAAACAAAGCTGATAACAGTCATAACAATTTAAAAAAAGTTTTCGATAGCTCTCACACAATCTCCCAGGCGCTACTGATGTGTCTTCATCTGATATTCTTCTGTCAAAAATAATTTAGCTGAGAAGGTTTAAAAGTAAACATCAACAAATTGTAAATTGCAACAGTAAATATCTGAACCATTTCTGCATGATTGGATCTTGACCAAACTTTGTGTAATTCTACTTCGGTACCCAGAACTGACACCGGATCGCCGCATGACACTGGACGAGCGCCAGAGCAAAACGCTTCCGAGTGACTGCTGTCCCTGACACACAACACCAGCCGAGGCTTTAACCTATCAAACATTAATCCTGAAACCACAATGCAATTAATTACATTAACTGCGTGCAGGGAGCGGGATAAAGGTGTCACGCAAAACAAAGCAATTTCTTTTTCCACCACGGGTAAAATAAAAACACATGATGTTGCACAGGAGACAAGCGGCACGTTATCTGAGCATCTCCATCTGCACTTTGCCTCAGAGACCTAGTTGCCCTTCTCTCATTGTTGAACAAATATACCAGCGACCTAGATGATGAAAATAAACCCAGAGCTGGTAGCGTGGTGTGAGGGGGAACAAGCTGACTGCGGGAAAGTGTTACACTGCAGCGAGAGTGCTGCAGATGAGCACTTCAACACGAGCACAGGTGCAGTAAAACGATCAACCTGTTGCTGGACTGAAAGAGGTACTTTACATCGAACCGAATGCAGAATGCAGTGACTCCATTAAGATGTGCGTGAAATCACTGGTTTAAATCCTTTAACGGCTCTCTGGAGTCTAAAGCATGAACGCAGAGCCAGACTGGCGAGCGCCGAGTCCGAGCACGTTGTACGACTTCCTCTGACGTCGCCGTCAGACCCGAGCCCTTACCTGTACTTCATTCCCGTCTGGAAGGACACGCACTCCTCTAACGTCAGGCCGTTCATCTTGAGAAAGTCCTCCATGTTCTTGACATGTGCGGCGGCGCGTTGCTCCCTGAGCCGCTGGAGCTCAGTTTGGTTGGCGGTCTGTCTTGGGGCTTGGTTGAGCCCCTGGTCCGAATGGTAGCGGCTGATCCCGCTCCGTATGCTCTCGCTGTAGGACATGGACAACATCCTTCCTCCTTCTCCTCCTCCTCCACCTCCTCCGCTGCTGCTGCTGCTGCTCTTGCGCACGCCGCTGCCCGGCCCAGCCGGTTTGGGGATCTGCAGGGTTTTCAGAAGCGAAGGTGGATGTGCGCGCGCCTTACACCACGTACCCGCCCACAAGCATGGCCCAGCCCCATCCTCCTCACACACACACACACACACACACACACACACACAAGCTCGGGGAATCTGGGACCAGGACGGAGTCGGGTTCAGCCACGGCCTTAAATAGCACAGGCCTTAGAGAAGCGGGGAGAAAAGAGACAGTAAAGTGGCCATGCAACTTGTAATCAAAGCTGATCTTGCTCCTCCTTCTTCTCACACACACACACACACACGCACGCACAATATAAGTGGCAGAAAAGGGGCACAGGAGGGTAGAGACAAGCGCTGGGTGCCACACAGTGGGCAAAACAGTAATCAGTGCGGACAGCGAAGCACACCGGAGATCACCCGGAGGAGGTGGATGGGACAGGATGATCCGAGCGAACAACTCAGCAGGAAGCGAGTCTGTAGCTCATCACTTTAAATCCTGTTAAAACTTCCTACTAACTCGTCGCAAGCAAGGCATTCCAGCCGTCGGTGTACCAGCATTACAGTGCAAAAAATTATTCTTTTTCGTGAGGGGGAAGTTCTTTCAAGTTTATTTAACCACCAACATTCAGTCTGAAAACAATGCATCAGAGCAGAACCTAGCGATAATTAGCAATAAAAGTTTAGCAATAATAATTAACTGGCAATATTTTCTAACCATGATTACACCCTGGTTTGGGAATGTATATCTTTTCAGGTATTTAAAGCAGACAATTTTATCATAAAAGTAACCAGGTAAGTTTATTAAACATTAGTTTTAATCATAAGCAGCTAGACAGCTAGACATTAAAAAAAAAAAAAATTAACAGAACTGTATACTAGATTTATTTTAGTCACATTACCATGTACTTGAGAGCAATTTTATTTTTTTAAGAACTTTATACACATTATTTGATGGTCATTTATGTTAAGAAAAGAAAATAATTCAAGAGTCTGAGACTTGAATTTAAATTTAGCATTTTTAGATCCAAAGAGCCTCAATTCAAATACACCGAAGTAACAGTGCTGCATTCCCATGTTTCCGAACTACAAGCCGGCTTAAACTTTTCATCTAACTCTCAGCATCCATTACGCTTATTTCTTCATTTACAGATGTGTATTGATCCTGTGAAAGTGTGCTGAGTGCTGTAAGAGCAGGCTTCTATCCGGCAGATCTCACACGAGCTTCAACACCGCACTGCAAAATCAGCAGAAAGAGTCTAAAATAAACCGATCCACGTCTTTCAGCTCGACTTCTTCACACGGTTGCTGTGAAATAGTAAACGTTCCTTGACGCCTTAATTCAATAATAATAGAAGTAATTTCTCTACGCTTCAACTCAGGAACGCTGCAGGAACATGCGATAAAAACAAAAGCACGGCAGCACACAGGGATGAGGTAGGGAAGGAGGAACACCCGCATGCACGCCAACACCAGCGCCGCTCAAACCCTGAGCGAAACTCACCCGAGGTCTTGGGGGTCTGCTCATGAACGAGGATTACGGGTTCCACTCTGGCCTTATAAACTCCAACTGCAACCAGCAATGCAGCGATCCACCCAAACTGGGAGTGTCTTACTAGCAAGCCGATAAACCAATTAGCGAAGGAAAGCGTATCATCCTCCCTCGCTCTGTCCATCATCATCATCATCATCATCCCCCCACCTTCCCCTGTTAGATTCCATGAAGGAAATCCATTTGTGTCATTTGTAGAGAGAGAGAGAGAGGGAGGAGAGAGAGAGAGAGAGAGAGAGAGAGGGAGGAAAGCTTGTTTTTGCAAACCACAGCAAATATTATCAGGTCTAAATTATTCAGAGGCTTTTGTACTAAAAGCTTTTCAGTTCCTTTTATCTCAGTGTGTGTAATGAGGCCTGTGTGAGGAACTTGTTTCACTCTTTCACTTTGAAATTTTTCACACACACCCACACACACACACACACACGGCTGTATTACTTAACATGACGGTACAATCTTAATTAGTGCAGCTTTAATTACTTCGATCCGGATTCAACAGGGTTCGTCATGTGCTTTGGGAAATTCGTTAAAAAAAAACGAATCGGATATGAAAACGTGCAGACGGACAAACTTTACGAGTTGTTACCTACTGAAACACTCATCACACTCACACTAAAATCCACACCCTCCATCCCGAATGAAAAATGCGGCATTCAACTAAAACTTCGACTAAAAGAAAATGCTCCTCGACTTCAGCAAGTGACGTCAAATCAAAATGCCCGCTCACAGCATGAACGGTAAACACAGCAGCACTTCTTTTCCTTTAAACGAGTTACACTGTATATAGGAGTATTAGCTTTAGATTAATAACATACCGGCATATTCACTTGTTAAATCTATGACACTGATGATACAGTTCACTGTTTTGTATTGAGGAGGAAAATATATGTCACTCATCACCGTTAGCTAGCTAGCTTTGCTAGAAAAAGATGAACACGGAAACTATTAAATGAAGTAATAATGGTTTAAGCCCCTGACCAATGATTAACTCTTTCCTCATCAGTGAAGTGTAAATGTGAAGCATTTTTTTTTTTTAAGTGATGTCAAACAACGAGCAGGAGATCTTCATGTATCATTCTCTGGAAGCAGTCAGGATATTTCTCGCTTTGTAAAGAGATTTCAACAAAGTAAGAGAAGAGCTTAAGGAGACTGTTCCTTATGGCGAATCAAAAACTATTAGGATGCACGAGTTGGACTCGTAAGTGTTAAAATGGCTTCCAAACTCCGCAGCTGTCCGAGGTCTGGAGTCCAAGAGAGAGAAATTGGTCTGGCTCTCGGGGTGGGAGGGGCATACGCTCTCCCCTCTGTCAATCACAGCAACGACAGCCAATCGTCAGTGTCTGTGAGCTCATGTATGCGGAAGAGGGCAGATAGCACTTTCCTCCGAGTGCGTAATGCCTCCCTGCATTTTGAGCCAAAATGACGTGGCTTTAGTTTCCAAAAAATACTGAGTGAAGAACTTTTTAAATCACTTGAAAAACTCACTTGGAGAGCATTTGGATTTGTCTCTTTACTTTTCCAAACATCAATGTTGATGTGTGTAGTTTTTATAATTTTTTTCCGTGGGATCTCACTGTTGTCGGTGTACATAGTAAAAGAAATGACTGAATCACTGAGTCACAGTGAAGCACGTTAACTCAGGTTTTAGCATTAAAAAAGGGGGAAAAAAGACACAAAAACAAAACTACAATAATTAGTAGTGGTGGGTGTGGCCTAAAATGTCACGGCTTCAGTAAGAGCTTTATCCTGGTCAGGGTGGAATCGTGGAGTCTATCCCGGGAACGCTGGATGTGAACAGGACACCAATCCGTCTCAGGGCACCAAGGTTTTCCGCCCCGGGGCAATTTAGAGTCATCAATCCACCTACACGGACTGTTTTAGAGAGGTGGGAGGAAACCGGAGAACCCGGGGAGAAAAAAAAAAACAGCACAGACGTTCAAAGGAAGCACAAGTCTGATTAGACAACTTTTTAACAGCCTCAAGTAAGGGAAAGTGTAAAAGCTAGGAAGGAGATGTGTTTAAAAATTAATTTTCAAAATCACTTATTGTATTACTGAAAAGATGAGAGCAGAGCTTGCAGAGCTAAGAGCCCAGTCCATTCCCACCAGGATTCACCTGCCCTTCTCAAGCAAGTGAACAAATGCAGCAATAATTCCTCAGGACTCGAGACTCACTAGTTGTAGATATGACAAAAAAAAAATATATATATATATATAAAATCGTCATGATTCCGGAAAGCATTTCTATGATACATGATGTGTATCACGATTTTGATATTGAAAGGAAAAAAAAAAAAAAAAAGTTTGATGATTTATTTCATGCCGTATAAAAATGAAATTTTTTTTTTAAATGTATAAAAAATTATTTATACAAAATAAATAATAATTATTTATTTAATACTTAAAAAGGCGAAAAGAAAAAAACATTTTAAAAAAAGTAACATTTGACCATTTAAAAGATTAAGTACAAAATTTTCAGCTGCTTCCAGTCAGTTTGTAATTATTTAAAATAAATAAATAAAAAGATATCACAATATGTCAGAAAAACGTATTGTGATGTAAATGATCACAAAAATTACGTGGTTGAATACTCGATTCTGATTGGTCAGAAGGTGCGCGTTATTTTCGCTCAGACAATACTCCAAACTGTAGCATGAATGACTGGTTTTATTAATGTGCTAATTAATATAATTAATACGTCATCGTTTCCATAGTAACAGCTCACTCATAGGGACGTCAGCACAGGAAAGTCACCGAGAGAGAGAGAGAGAGGCGGGTGAGCGAGTGATTGTTTATCGCAGCTATTGCGTAAGTGAGAACAGGAACTAACTTGTCTCTCAGACGTTCCACAACGTTAAATCTTAACTATAAACAGTTAAAATGTGCGACGTGTCGCTTGTTAATAAATTAAACATAATCATCGTTGGCAAATCGCTGTGGTAGAAGTGGAGTAACACACTTAGTTACACACTTGTCCAGCCCTAATGCTTACGTGTTTTTTATTTCCTTAAAAACTCTTCCTCTAAAAAAAAATAAAAAACATACTATTTGAGTATTTGAGCCGTTATTCCACAAAATATTTCAAATCCGAAATAGCCCTGCTGTGGACGTTTTCCAACAAACTCTAAGAACAAATCAAATCCACGAACGCAAATAATCGTAACTTATTATTAACTTACGTAACTTAGAACTCGAGATTGTTCAAATCAGAGAATGTTACGCTTAACATCCGTACTGAAGCTACACGAGTCTCGGCAAACAAGTAAACATTCGATCCTCGACAGAATCTCCAGTATTAAAATTAAACCCATCGGATCCTGCAGGGCTGAAGGAATAACAGAAAGGAGCTAATCCTCCTTTCCTGACACACACACACACACACACACACTCCATATACGGTACATCAGCAGTGTGATCGATTCTGGTCTAAGCTAAAGCTATAGGATGTCAGCGGGACACTTTGAGCTTAAAAGGCAAGAAATGTGCGAGGCAGTGAAATCAAAATTCAATAAAGAACTCATTTACCCCGCCACCCGCCCCGGATCTCTACAGTCAGGGGTTTTAGAACCCCATCAGCGTAATACTTCCTTTACCTCACCCCACCCATTAAACAACAACAAAAAAAAAATAATAAAAAATACAATCCTTCACTGAAACGGAAAGAACAGGACGCTACGGATTCAGAGCACACGCTTCAGAGAAAGTAATAAATTAATTTAAAAAAAAAAAAGTCCAGGGAACTTTACAAGTATAATCGTTTATTAAATTCACAATTCTTAATAATATATTTATACTCGAAGGACATTTTTTCAATTTTAAAATATCGCGATAAGCAAATTTAATCGTACAGAACTGTTAAAACATAAATAAATAAATAAATATTTCTTTATTTCTGGTTTAAGGACAGTAGGATAATAATTCCCGCTCTGCAGGCGCAAAAAATTATTCTGCAGTTAATGGGTGGTAAACAGTAAACAAAAACAAACAAACAAACGGCAGCAATTTTGTCCCAAAGCCACATCCCTAAAACACACCTGAATGCCAGCGGAAAAAAAGGCAACACTGTAAAAACAGTATCTTACTGAGTGTATATCATAATAATAATAATAATAATAATAATCTAATATTTCTTATTAGTAGTATTATAACTCAAATATAAGATTATTCAGCCTGTTTTTAAACGCTCTTACTTATTTCAAGCTATAAAGTGTTTAATATTATTTATTGACAGGACATTTTGTTTCTTTCTAATAAAAAAAAAAATTAAAAGAAATATCTGCAAATTTTTCAAGCATGAAATTAGTAAACATCAATCACTCACTATAATATTGATCATTTTTTATATATAATATATAAACCATAGGAATTACTACACAAATCTGACTATATTAAAGATATTTCCAGTTGGTAAGATGTTTTTTTTTTTTTTTTTTTTTTTAAAGTGAGTAGAGATCCCTCGGAATGTCAGTGATCCATATTTGTGTTTTATTTTCCTGGTTTTTCCTCCTGGATTACGGAAGGATCTCAGTAAATCAGGTTAATCGTGAGTCCTAAAGCTCGCGCGCCACCGATCGAGCCTTGATTAAACCGTAACTGATCGCAGGTTTGGTCGCAGTTCAAGACCAAACTCCGACCTACTGCATTTAATATTCATAAAAACATAAATATTCCTGAAAACCACACGAGCACAAGATGAGGAATTAAAAAAAAAAAAACAACAACTTTTTGTAATGTGGTGAGGAATAAAGAGAGAGATTGAAAGAGACGCAGCAGCGAATCAAACTGCAAAACAGAGAGGTACCTGTAGAACTGCAGCTGTCGCTTGGGGCTCCCGTAGCGCGCGCTGAGGCCAGCAAGAGAAATGGAGAGAAAAGAGAGGGAAGGTTTAATACAGCAGCAGGAAGAAAAAAAAAAGGACAGAAGAGCGAGTGATGCAGACGTCCTACATGAAAACTCCACCACTGTATGATTAACGTCAAGCTGAGTGATGATGGAACATCGAGCGTTACAAGCATGCACCTATAGACCCCATTGTGCTCGTGAGCGAAAAGAGGAGCGCGCTACCTGTTTGCAAGAAGACCCTAGTTGCCTAGCAACCAGACACTAGCTCTGACGGTTGCAATCTGACTGAAGAATCTAGCTAGCTAAAACCTTGTCCACTTATTATTATCCATTCGCACTTATGGCATGGCGTCCTGTCAGCGTTTAACGATGAAACTGCGAGCGTTTAAACTTGAGAGAAATTTAATAAGGCGTCTCGATGCTTACGACTTTGTTGTTTGTGGCCAGGTTTAAGACGTTTTTTTTTTTTTTTTGATTACGACTTCGAGGACATTGTCGTTGCGACGTGGTGCTGCGCAAAAACAAACGCCATAAACTCATTTGTACAAAGCTGAATAAATTTAGCTAGCTAAATGTGTCTGCTATAGACAACCCCTTAGGAAGATCTCGCATTAGCTAGCTATTTAACCAAGCTACGTCCTGTAGGTTTGTTAAAGCAATGAGGCGTGTTCGCTAACTAGCAAGCTACTCTTCGTAAAGTCTTAGTTAGCATAACGTCACTGATATGATACTTGGACTACTACTTAGTAAAGATGGCGCTTTTCGGACCGGTTGGTTTGGAAAGACGTTCAATATCAAAACGATTCTAGCAACCAACCGCATTTTAGAAAAACTAATTCTAGCTCTCACTCTGGGGTCTATAGTGGAAAGAAAAAAAACAAGAAACAGCAGAGTTAAAGAAGAGAAAGAAAAACTACAATTTAAAGACAGATATTTCAAAGTATGCAGGAGAGACGACACGTGCCACTAAACGACGTCTGCGCACACATCTTCGAACGTTCTTCCGTTTTAAACCAATTCGCCGTCATTAAGCAGTTTATTATCCTTCAGTTTATTAAAGGAAACATCTAAAAGCATCATAAACTGGCCATTAGACGTGGTCTGAGCCCCAAGCGCACCTGAAGCGCTGCACAATGCTGAAAGCACTTCTCGGAAAGCACCGTGATGACGGCTTGGAGCTCTAGCACCACCTGCTGGACACGGTGAGAACTGCAAGCCCGAGTTCCTCATCAGCACATTGTCAAGAAATGATAAAAATCAGCCACTACAAGAACCTGCTGGAAACTGGTCTCTGTCCAGGATTAGAAGCTTTAGTTGTTAGTTATTTCAATTGTTTAATAAACATTGATGAAAAGGTGATCTAAGGGGGGAAAGAAATGCAAGGAAACATTAGATTAATCGGTCATTCCATGCCAATGTAATCAGACACGATGTGACGATAAGAGATAAGCGTCTGGATGAGGTTTATATCGGCTCCTCATTTTTCACTTTAAAATCTGATGCTTTAAACGACGCAGGAGAGAGAAGGAAATATTATTTGGAAAGTCTTAGATCCAACACTTCATTGTAGAAATTAGGAATGTTTCACGTTTTATTTGGTCAGAATTCTTTTCTCTCTTTCGCTGCATCTCTTATAAATCTAGTGAATTGATGTTCTGTATGGTGTACAATTTATTTATTTATTTTTACATAATCTTCATTTCATTTAATTCTAATTTAATTCTAATTGACGTCGCAGTTTTAAGGTTTTCATTTGATTCATCGTTGTACGTACATGGATAGAATTTTTCCACGTTTCCCGTGACGGAAAGTGAGAACGCCTATTAGCACATCTTCTATGTGAGATTTGGGGAAGGGGGCGGAGCTTCAAGGAGCGTAAGTTAAAATCGGAGAGTTTAAATCGCCTGCACAACTGTCAATCATTCCATTTCCATATGCTGATTCGCCAATTTGAGTTTTTTTCTGGATGGAAGAATTCACACTGTGTGTGTGTGTGTGTGTGTGTGTGTGTGTGAGTTCCCGCCCACCAGCCATCTTCACCCTATCATACGAGGAGGGTGGAGCTAATACGTGCTTCCTCCGAGACACGTGAATCCGACCACGTCTTTTCGGACGGCTGCTCATGCTGCATTACAGGGCGGCATAACACACTCAGAGGCAAAGCGCTATCCGCCGTCTTTTGCATACATGAGCTCAGAGACGCACACGATTGGCTAGTGTCGCTGTGATTGACAGGGGAGAAAGAGTTTGCCCCTCCCTCCCAGACAAGCCTGAACAAATTTTGCTCTCGTCTGTGACGTTGTCGGGATTCGAACTCGAACTCGCGATCTCCAGACTACAGGACGAACCGCTTTTCAGTTGCGCCACTCGAAAGCAGTAATATATCCGAGCGATAACTCGTAGCAGCGTACGTTATTTTCTGACGTTGAAATGCGGAGCTCCTACGGAACATGCGCGGAAATTGGCAGGTCTGAGTATAGTGTTTAGGTATTGAAGTCTTTTCTAAGAACATAACACACGTATACGAGGAAAATGCCTTGAATTGCGACACAAAGTACAACAACGTACGAGGGTGCGTCATAAAAACGTTTATTTTTACGTTCCAAATATCTTTCGGAAAAGAGTTTAAGGATTAAAGTTTCAGTAAAAGGGGCGACTGAGAACAATGGACCAGCATTTTACGCAGTATGGACGCATTTTTATTTTTGCAACTAATTTAATGTTTCTCTGATTTTTTTCACACTTTTTTGACTCACAACAGAATAAGACTCCTGATCATGACATGATGTCATCACATCTCACAAATCACACCATGTGACATCATTAAAAAAAAAAAAAAAAAAAAAAAAACGCATTTGTAATTGTATAATTTTTATGTTATGTATAAGATGAATTCTTAATTCTGTTCACTAACCACGAGCTCCATAATCATTTTGATAAAGACTTTGATGTAAATCATGACAAAATGTTAAGAACCCAGAATGAATGAACAATTCGATGAAAGAAAGGTTTGAGCAGCGAGTGAAATGTGTGTGTGTGTGTGTGTGTGTGTGTTTGCGCTAACCTGTAGATCATGCCTGGAGAGCCGGTGTGTCGTAGAGAAAGGCGAGCGGGAGAGTCCGTGGTAGATTCGGGATACATGGAGGCGGGAGAGCGGGGAATGTTGCCAGCCTGCCAAAGGGTCGCTTTCTCTCCAAACCACCAGGAGCGCTGTCTCTCACCTCACTGGGCCTCTGAAGAACAAACACACACCAAGCGTTTTATTCTAGATAAATATAGCAGTATGTAGCACTTTACCAATGGACACTGTTACAAAGCAGCTTTACAGAAATCCTGAAATAGATTCCCTAATGAACAAGTCAGAGAGCGAGAGAGAGAGAGAGAGAGAGAGAGAGAGAGAGAGAGAGAGTGTAATGAGTCTTATAGTGTTTCTTTTTGACTGCATTGTTGTACGTTGTATGTAAAAAAAATTTCTGTTTATGTATTTCTGTAGTTGTTTTCTAACTTGTACCCAAAGTCTGTATCCAAGCTTTGGCAAAACAAATGATAATATCTGTCATCTGTCATGCGAATAAAGCAACCTTTTGACTTTGACTTGAGAGAGAGAGAGAGAGAGAGAGAGAGAGAGAAAGCGAGAGAAGTGAGACAACAGAAAGAAGAGCGAGAGAGAGAAGACAGCAGACCAAGAGAGAGAGGGAGAGAGAGAGAGAAAGAGAAAGGTGAGGAAAAAATTCCCCAAGACAACACAAGGAAGGGGGGAGAGAGAGAGAGAGAGAGAGAGAGAGAGAAAGTGGAAAGAGAAAAGTGTGTCGTTCGGTTGCTGTATGGTCTATCAGATGATATTTAAAGCTCTGATGTATCAAAAAAAAAAGGGATTCTTGCGTCTGGAAATTAAGTACCAGATTAAATGCATAAAAATACTAGACCTCTTCTGTAATAGAGAAAAAGGGGGGGAAATATTTACAATAAAAATGCTGGGTGTTTTAAGTGCTTTAAGTGTTTTAAGACACTGAGGTTCTACAGAAACGCTGCAGTAATTCATACACACCACAAGATGGCACTGTTCCTCCACAATGACTCGCTCACCTACCATAAAGCAATGTGGGAAAAATCTGACCATCATCACTACACCAGCAGTGCAGCGGGGACAACACAACATTAACAACACAACAACAACAACAACACCACAACAACAACACCGGATAAAAACTGATTCGGAAACAGAGTTTTAATCGGTGATTCTCAGTGTTTATAGTCTGCGTGTTCACCTCACTGAGCGCCATGTACATACACACACACACACACACACACACAAAGAGAGAGAGAGAGAGAGAGAGAGAGAGCACAAGGGGGGAAGACAGAGAGAGAGAGAGAGAGAGAAGACAACAGAGCAAGACAGAGAGGGAGAGAGAGAGAGAGAGAGAGAGGACAACACACCAAGCGAGAGAGGGAGAGAGTGGGAGGGACAGAGAGAGCGAGAGAGAGAGAGATAGAGAAAAGACAACAACGCAAGACAGAGAGGGAGAGAGGGAGACAAGACAGAAAAAGAAAGAGAGACGGCACATAGATAGACAGACAGAAAGAGAGAGAGAGAGAGAGAGAGAGAGAGAGAGAGAGAAAGAAAAAAGACAACAACGCAAGACAGAGAGGGAGACAGGGAGCGAAAGAGATAGAGGGAGACAAGACAGAAAAAGAAAGAGAGACAGGACATAGACAGACAGAAAGAGAGAGAGAGAGAGAGAGAGAGAGAGAGAGAGAAAAGACAACAACACAAGACAGAGAGGGAGAGAGGGAGACAAGACAGAAAAAGAAAGAGAGACGGCACATAGATAGACAGAAAGAGAGAGAGAGAGAGAGAGAGAGAGAGAAAAGACAACAACGCAAGACAGAGAGGGAGACAGGGAGCGAAAGAGATAGAGGGAGACAAGACAGAAAAAGAAAGAGACAGGACATAGATAGACAGACAGAAAGAGAGAGAGAGAGAGAGAGATAGAGATATTATTCCAGATGAAGGACAAACTGAACCCGTCGTCCTGCGTGTTGTGTGAATGCGAGCTGTGCTCACTGTTCACACTGAATAACTCATCCTCATGTTTCCGGGGTCACGGTGTGTTTTTAGAAACTCCTGCTCTTGTTTTAGTCTGGTAATAAAAGATACAAAGCACCACATCAGCTGCACCAGCGCCTCCAACCACCAACTCCTCGACTAACACAGCGTGGCAATCGCTTCACGTTCATGGCAAAAAGAAAACCTCTCTGCGTAGACAGAAGGGCGGGAACTGTGTGTAGAGTTTCAGAAGTTTCTCTGCAGTGGTAGAAGGAGAGCTGGAGGGTCTCTGAAAAGCTGCACTACCAGGATCAAGTGAGCATCAGATCTTATTTCCTACCGGAAGACCAGAGGAAGCATCACACACACACACACACACACACACACACACACACACAACCGAGAGCCGTTCTTCACGTCTCGCCTGCCTCTCGCTTCACCACTCGTCAGATTCCCATCTGCTTCGCTAAAGGACTCGGTAACGAACTCGTCAGCGTGTGAAGCCTCTCAGCTTGATCAAGGTGACTTCGTCCTGCTCTCATTCTTCACGCGCTGCAGGTCTCACGCTGGGAATCCGGTCTTCCCTCTTCCCAAGGACTCGTTTAACGCAGGCTTCCATGCTGCTCCGATCACATTAAGTACCGAATGAAGGAGAAAGCGCTCCATCGTCATGACTGAGAGTTTATCGTCTGGGCTGAAGTAAAAAGCAGGTTTCATCTCCTTTCTGTTA